>OZ025712.1:186204-256204 GCA_964019335.1 Diplonema japonicum | reverse complement strand
AAAAAAGGTCCTTGCTCTATACTGCAAAGCACCTGTTTATTGTCTTTCTTGTGGTAGCCACTCAAAGGTATTGTATAAAAAAATTTTTTTAAAAAACAAAAATTAAACAAAAGGTGGCTTTTGGTGACTCTTTCGGAAACGTCTTCATTGTCACTTTGGCTGCTGGGTAAAAAAAGGGGGTGAAGCAGGGGGGGGGGGGGGGGACAGGGAATTCTTTTTTATTTTTTTTACTACTTCTTTTTTTGTTCCTTCGCTTCAACCTGTTGCGCTGTGGTAGCCTGTCCGAGAGAAGAAGAGATTGCCTGGAGTGGTGGTTCAGTGCGGGTCCCTTTCACAACCACCCATTTTCTATTGGCTTGGGTTTAGCATACCACTGGGTAGGTTTTTTTCTTCTTCTCTTTGCAGCATATGCCCCCCCTTTTTTTGTACTGGTTTGGTCAGGTGTGTCAGTTTTCTTTCTTTTTTCCTTCTTCTCTTCTTCTTTCTGGTTCCCTTCCTCTCCCTTCTCTTTTCATTTTGTGAAATTAGAGACTTTTTCCTGTTATTTTTGCGGTTGGCAGAATGCACACGAGTTTTTTTTTTCTTTTTTTCTTTTTCTTTCTTTCCTGCGAAAAAAATGTGGGGGGGGAAAAAACACAAAAACAACATTGAGGCTTGCTTTTTTTTTTTTTTTTTTTTTTTTTTTTTCCTTTTGGCACAGCAAACCTCCACCCTATCTCCCTTTTCTGCTATATGTAATAAAGGAAAAGGGGGGGGGGGGGGAGGGAGAAGAAAATATACAAGCAAACAAAAAAAAAAAAGAAAATACAAATAGAATGAGGAGAATGTGGGATGTAGCGATCCAGTTTTTAATATCCCTTAGAGACCATCAGCCAAAAAAAAAAAAAAAAAAGTTACAGCATTTAAGTGACCTTTCCTAAGCAGCGACACAACGCTTTCATCCCTCAGAAGTTTTTCTCCATTACATTCCAAGTGGTTGCAATACTCCCATATTTACTTATTTAACCCATAAAGGACCGGAGCTGAATATTCAGCTAAAAAAAAGATTAAAAAATTAAAATTCTGCTAAGGCATTTTTAGTGCTCTGCATGCCCACTCTTTAAAGAGGGGCCTTATTGCGCGACTTTTTTTATGCTGAACGCTATATCGCCCGTAAATTTTTGCATCCAAACTGCAAGGGGAAAAAAAAATAGTGGCACAGACATTGTTTTTTTTACACCCCATAAGGAGTAGTGCCGAAAGCACTGAATAAGGGTCAGTGTCACCGGATGATGGGGATATCCCGGATATGGAATGGGATGACAAAATCGAGAAGGTGGGGGGGAAAATATTTCGCAAGGTGCCAGGTCCAAGTGTACCAGTAGTGGGTCTCAATGGGCTGGAGGTTTTTCCTTTGTTTTTGATAGGGCGGCCCTCCAGCAGGGGGTTTGTCCTGTACTTTGAGTTGTTTTTCACTCCTGCGGCTCTAAAAGGCTATCGTGGGGTGGGCAGCAAGCCATTCGAGTGGTATAGAGGCCTTTGGATACTTACATGGCTCATAATCAAGACAGATATCAAGGTCTACTGGGCACAGGATGAACTCACAGATACCCCATATTCACAATATTTCAGAACGGTAATGGAAAGAAACAGGCTCTAAACCCTTTGCAAGAGTTGTTTCTCTCAAATGCTGCTCTACCACCAAAGTTTGGGCGCGTCTGGGGCTGAAATGCAGGCCGCTTCGCGCTCCAGAAATGGGGTAGTGAGAATAATATAGGTACACACCCTCTAACTCCACCCTCGCCATTTTATTTTGGTATTTGAACGAAAAGTTCAAAATCGACTTTTTAGACGAAAAATAGCGGTCCTTTATGGGTTAAAAAAAAAAGAAAAAGATTTCAAAATCTAAAAAGTATGTGGCAATCAGCGCTTGCAGGTTTCCCACCTTCACGCGCAAAAAAAAAAAAAGGGAAAAAAAAAAAGGAGAAAAAAAAGAAAAAAAAAAGAATCCCTCTTTTTATAAAAGGTTCTGGAAAGAATTTGACTTTTTTTCTCTGGGGGGAGGGGGGGAGGGCTTTTCAAAACTTTTTCTTTCCACCTGATTTTTTTTTAAATGTCTCTCTTTTCTTTTTGAACAATACAAAGGGGGGGGAATAAAAAAAAAGGAAGGGGACAAAATTGGGATGTTATCAGCACCGCCTTTAGGGGGGTTTAAAAAAAAAAGAAATAGCTATTTATTCACAATGGATAATTCTATCTCAGCGTGATCTCCTCATACAAAACCCCAATAAGGGGGAAAAAAAAAGAGGGGGGGGGAAAGGAGAACCAAAAAAAAAGTTTTTTTTTCAACTATCTACTAAGTTGCTTTCTCCTGTTCCATGTTTACTGAGGGTAAACTAGCAGTAATTACAGGTGGACCAGGACGACCTGATGAGCTCGTAGGAGAAAGAACCGAGCAGGGGGCTCGCCCCTCCCCCCCCCCCCCCCCCCCCCCCCCATTCTCTGTGTGTATTTTCTTCTTTTTTTTTCTTCTCCCTTTCTTTCTTTTTTTTTTCTCCCTTGTTCTCTTGTTTTTGCAAATTGAGTGGGATTAAAAAAAAAAAGGAAAAAAAAAAAACTGAGGAAGAAGAAAAATAAAAAGGGGGGGGGGTGGGGTAGGGTACCTGCGATGTCGAATGAACGCCTTTGGGGGAAGAAAAATCCCTCAATGAACAAGGGGGGAGGAACAAAAAAAAAAGAAAATCTGCAAAAACAACAAAAAAGAAAAGAAAGAAGAAAAAAAAAAAGAAAAGAAAACACCAACTTATGTTCATAGTCCTTCCTTTTTCTACGCGCACACAACAGTCTTTTTCTTTGGTTTTTTTTCTTTTTTTTTAAGCGTGAGCGTTGGCAAAAAAAAAAAAAAAAAAAAAAAGACACAAAAAAAAAAGAAAAAAACACAATGGGAAACATCTCAGGAGGTGACGCATCTACGCACTTGTCCCAGGACATCACCAAAAACCCAGTCAACATTCCGGGGGTAAAAGTTGATGGTGAGGACCTCTCCTGGGACGGTGAGTGGTCTGAAGTCGTAAGCGAGGTAGGGCTGCCACAGCTGAACGCGCCTGGTCCTGTTACCGCAGAGAACAGAGAGGCGATGGAGTTGGTGATTGCCATCCTGAAGGCCCCCAACAGGTCGAGTGTCGATATTCCAGAATCGTGCACTGACGTCGTGAAAGAAGTCTTTGCCAACTACGGCGACGTCGTTGATGGGAAACTCTCCTTAAAAGATCCCCCTCCACCTGTGATGGAAGTGACACCTGAGGAGAACGCGGAACAATAAAAAAAAAAAAAAAAAAAAAAAAAACTTTTTTTTTGAAACGTACACTAAAAAAAAAGGGGGGGGGGAAAGACGAAAGAAAAAATTTTTTTTTACACATTTTTTTTTTTTTTTTATATTCTTCCCCCTTTTTTATAAGAAAAAAACTGAAAAAAAAAAAAGAAGAAAAAAAATTTCTTTTCCCCACAGAGGGGTGGGTAAAATGGACGCTCTAAATGAAATGCTTGGCACATCTATTGACCCAATGGACATGAATGACCAGCAAAGCATCGCAGGGATCATAGGAGTGACCTGCGTGCTCTCGTGCGTGGCTTACTCGCTCACCACGAGAGGCATCGCACAGGGGAAGAACGTGCTCCGCGACAGGGGCATCTATGGGATCGACATCAACAAGATAACCCCCGAAGGGATGGACCGGTTCAGAGAGGAGAGGAAAACAAGGCCGTTGGGGTTATTCTCCGACGAGTTTAAAAAACTGCTGATGTATGCAATTTTTTTTTTTTTTTTTTTTTTTTTTTCCGACTTTTACGACTGGGCCGCATAAAGACAGATGGTCACACGTAAAGATCTCACATGATGGGAACAAGCGATGGCTCCACCTGGTGAATGTATACTGCCACTCAGGCCAAGACCCGACGAAGGCAAAGTACCGTGAAGAGCTTCTCCATTACCTACTACACCGACTCAAGTTCGAGCTGGGAGACGTGCCGGTGGCAGTAGTGGGGGACTTCAACACGGACGAAACCCGATCCGCCACACTAAGGAGGGCTTTACAAACGGACTGGATAGACGCCGCTGCATTCTGTGCTCGGAGGGATGGAGTACAGGTAGAGAGCACACTTGTCAGAACCAATTGCAATACGCGGGTTGATAGGGTACTGTTGAACAACATCGCGGCCCAGGGGCTCGAGCATTGCGGAGTAAGCGAGGCTATCTCCGGGTCGGACCACCGATGCCTGTCGGTAACACTCAACATCCTAGCCTTTCGACAAGAAGTCCTAAGATACACCGTCCCGCTGGAGATACCAAAGACCAAGAAGGCGCCAGTCGGAATAGCGGAGACACTGATGCAGAAGTCGAGGTACCGTGAGTTCATTGCAGCACAGAGGCCAACCGAAGCTTTCTCAGAGATATCAGACCTTGCGGAACAATACCTACTACATGGGTACGTGGGACCGGTACGCAACGTATACACCGGGAGGGCAAGGTACGGGAGCCTACGAGGTCAGAGCTGAGTGCGAGGTCAACGGAGTCGGCAGTCGGGGCGGCAACAAATCGACAACAGCGGCTTGAGAAGTTGAAGCTCAAAATTCGAAGTGCAAAACAGCAAATGTTGAAACTCTATGAGGGTGGACACTGCGGGCCACTCCCGGTGGAGATACGGAACGCGCTCAGAAACATAACGACGCTAGGGGAAGAGCTGAAGGTCGAGTTCTGCAAGATAGACGCGACAGGGAGTATTGATAGCATCAGGGGGGAGCTTGAAATAGCTGAGGACTACTCCCAGGGAATGTTGTCGGAGCTGCTCCTATGCCGCAAGAACATGCAGGCGAAAGCATACGAACGTTCAATACGCTCTGATTTTGGGAAGGAGCGCAGACACATCACAGCCTGGATCAAAGACCACCCAAACCAAAGGACAGATGTGGTTGAGACGGCAGATGGTGGAGTGACCGCAAACCTACGGAAGATGGACGAGGTGATGCGAGACGCTTGGTCGGGCGTCTTTTCTGCACGGGCACCAGAGGACGAGCCACAGTACGAACGATTTGCACAGCGCTACGGGAACATGATCAAGAAAACCCTAATGTCGCGTACTTCGATCACAGCGGAACAGCTGAGGGAAGTGATCAAGAAGAAGCCGGACAAAGGGGCCTGTGGCGTGGACGGTTGGCGGATGAGTGAGCTGAAACGTCTTCCGGTGAGCATCCTGAGAGCTTTCGCAGACCTCTTCAACCTGATTGAGGAGACAGGCCAGTGGCCGAGACAGATCACGACAGCCCTGGTGTCACTGATTCCAAAGGGTGAAGGGTCAGCTCCTCTGAACCACCGACCCATCACGGTGACCAGCACCATCTACCGCTTGTGGGCGTGTACGAGGCTGAAGGGTGTCCTTGACTGGCAGGAACGTTGGATCACGCCGAGACAGCACGGGTTTAGGCCCAAGCACAGTACGACGACAGCCCTCATGGAACTGTGTACCAAGCTGGAGCTGGCTTTGGTGGATGGGGAGCCGCTGGAGGGACTGGCCCTGGATTTTAGAAAGTGCTTCGACCTGGTGCCACAACAGCTGTCCCTTGACCTCATGAGCGCCCTGGGAATGGACGAATCTATAGGAAGAGCACTCCAAGGGATGTACTCCCAGATCACGAGGAGGTTCAAGTACCCCATAGGAGTTGGTGACACGTTTGAGGCCACGAACGGTATCCTCCAGGGGTGCCCGCTGTCGGTCATCATCATCAACGCCTTGCTGTCCATCATGATACGGGCCGTCGAGCAGGTAGCGCCGGACGCCGAGGTGCTTAGCAGCATATGCCGACGACGCCTATCTGTTAACGAAGCTGCGGGACTCACTGCAGGCAGCGGTCGAAGGGACTCTAGAGTTTTGCGACCTGACGGGGATGCAGGTCAACGAGGAAAAGACGGTGGGCTTTGGCACCGCGGAAGGGTTCAAGTCGAGAGTCGTGGGAGACCGAACGGCGATGAAGAAAGGCTCGGAAGTACCTGTACCATACAAGACGGTGTCGGACCTCAAAGGGCTTGGCGTGAAGATCAACACGCGCAGGACAGGGACGAAATGGAACAAACCGACCGCGAATGCGCTTGACTCGCTAGACCGGCTGGGTTGCACGAGGTTAGCCTTCGAGACGAAAGCACACATGGTCAGCACGACGATTCTTCCGTCATGCCTCTACAGCGGACCGTTCTCCCCCCCATGTGACGAGACGCTCAAGAAATTGTCGACAAGGGTAACATGCAACCTATGGGGCCCTCACCACCGTGGACGCTCTCCTATCGCAGTGAACACAGTCCTCTTGAAGGGGCACACTAACGATCCCCTCTCCTATGTGATATACCACTCCCTGAAGGTGGTGTCCGGAGCGCTCGACGACGAACGACTACGACAGAGATGCATGCGGATCGCTGCGGGGTACGGCACGGGGTCCACCCCGATGGGACCAGTAGGCAACCTGGTCTGTCGGTGGCTCCCCTATATAGGATGGAGCTGGGCGCAATTGCTAGACTGTGGGAACAAACCCTGGGCCGAACGCGGACACGTCTTTAGGGACGCGGTGAGGAAAGCCCGGAGCAGGTCGCTGGCGAACGAGAGGAACACAGTGAGAGGGATGGAGGCGGGAGCGGATCCCAAAACCAACCAACTATGGAAAACAGCCAAAGACCCGCTCATGTCCTACTGCCTGAGACGGGTTATCACCGGAGGGGTCCCCTACCTTAGCCCGCATGCAGGAACGAATCAAAGAAGCGTCCCCCTGGCACCAGAAGGTGACGGCACCGAAGAAGTCGAAGAGAGCGTAAGCCAAGTCCCAACAACGACAGTATCACGCACACAAGGGTTCAGGTGCGACCTGTGTGAATCACCGTACCCGGACACGGTAACCCTACTCCGCCACCAACTCTACGAGTGCGCCTGCGCACAGGAAGAGCTAGCACAGGACGGCTTGGAACCACTGCGCAACAGGACAGGATGGCCCCTGTGTCTGGAATTGCACGCGATTCTGCCGAGAGGACATGACTTTGCGTACCTAGAGAAGCTGCAACGATACTTAGCCGTGGTGGTTGAGAAACGAGACGTAGAGCTCATACAGAAGGAGGATGTCAACACACAGCCGCTACCGTGGATTAGGAAATGTGGTAGGTAAGAAATGCCCCGTTCCGATAGCTGGCGAGCTCGAAGGAGTGAGCGGGGTCCTGTCCCAGTACCTGAACCCGCTGCTACAATGGTTGTCACAACTGCGCTGGGTGGAGAAGGACACCACCTCGGAGGTGTCGGCGGTGGAACTGGCCATTGACTTCGAATGGACGACCGGAAAGTCTTTGGGAGGCCTGCTGGAAGATAGGGCGCGCAGAATCAAAGCTCTCATCGTAAAGATAAACACAGCATGCAGGGCACGGAAGAAGCGACGCCCCTTCCCAGCGGACGAGAGAAAAAGAGTGAAGTCCCTCATCGCCATTGGAGGAAAGGCAGCTATTGGTTTCTCCAGGAGGCCTATTTTCGCCACCCGCTCCACGCACGACAAGCTAATGGAATTGAAAGCCGACTACAAGCGGGACCGCATCACACGACTCCGCAAGACGCTCACGGCCTCAATCGGAATGAAAGCAATGCTCCAGAAGGGGAGTATTAACAGATAGACCCCCCCCTCCCATAGGGCGGCCCTCTAGCGGGGGGCTTGTCCTGTACTTGAGTTTTTTCTAATTTCCCCCAGCCCCGAATCACTGGGTATCGTGGTTGGTGCAACATATTTGGCGGTGATCCTAACAGTGATGGTGGTTTGCAGGGTTCCGGTATGGGGAAAAAAAAAAAAAAAAAAAAAAAAAAAAAAAAAAAAAACTCAGCTTGCACGGTATAACGCGGCCATATGCAGCATCGCGTTGATGCTCCTCCTGGGATTCGTTGACGATGTACTTGATGTGAGATGGAGACACAAAATTATACTCTCCATCATTTCCACCGCGCCGATCATGACGGCCTACGACGGTGCGACCAACGTGTCGTTGCCTAAAATCCCCATTGTAGAGGACTACCTAGGTACTTCCCTCGACCTCGGCATTCTTTACGTGGTGGCCATGTCTCTGATATGTGTTTTCTGCACAAACAGCATCAACATTCTTGCGGGGGTGAACGGTCTGGAAGTTGGTCAATCGTTGGTCATTGGATGCTCTGTCTTAGTGCACAATGTGATACAGTTAAACGGACCAAACTGGAGACCCAATTTAATCAGTTTTGTGCTGTGTCTTCCGTTCATTGCTTGTTGTCTTGGATTGTGGAAGTTCAACAAGTACCCCTCAAAGGTGTTTGTTGGGGACTCGTTCACATATTTTTCAGGAATTTGTCTTGCCGTCATGGCGATCACCGGCCATTTTACTAAGACCCTGATGCTTTTCTTCCTCCCGCAACTTATTAATTTCGCCATTTCGTTGCCGCAGCTTTTCGGGGTTATCCCTTGTCCCAGGCACCGTGTACCGAAGTGGGACCCGAAGACCGATACTTTGCTGCCGTCGTACGCGACACCGCGTTGCATAAACCTCACTTTGCTCAACGTAGCGCTGCTGATAACCGGCCCTCTGAAGGAAGGGTCCCTTACCACCGTGCTCATGTGGTTCCAGGTGTTCTGTAGCATGGTCGGGTTTGGGATCAGATATTACCTCGCTGGGTACTTCTACGCCGTTGTGGAGTAAATTTTGAAGGAAAAAAAAAAAAAAAAAAAAAGAAGTGAAAAAAAAAAATAAATAAAGGACAAAAAAAAAAAAAAAAAGTGTAGTAAACACGAACAGAGAAAGAGAAAAAGAAAAAAAAAAACAGGGAACAGAAAAAAAAAATTGTTGCCTTGAGGGTGGTAATTTTTTTTTTTTTTTTTTTTTTATTGGTGGAAATTGGGGAGGGAAAGAAAAAAAAAAAAAAAAAAAACGACCTCGCTCACAAGAGAAAAAAAAAAATGTATTTCCTCCTTTTTTTCACAAAAAAAAAGAAAAAAAAAAAAGAAAAAAAAACCAACAAAAAATGTAAAAAAAAGGGAGGGGGTGAAACGGGTGGGGAAAGAGAGAAAAAAAAATGAGTTGCCACATCATCTTTCTAGCCATGTTACTAGTGCTGAGCGGTGCGAGTGCACAGACAGGTACGTGCAGCTCGTCAAGTGATAAATTAAGAACCTTCACATTTAAATGGGCGTCCCCCCCCGCCTCACCGGTGTTCGTGGGGGACTTGGGTGTCGATCAGGCCATACGAATATTCTGCCTGGAGCTAGTTGAGCTCCCGAACACAGGGTCATGCTCTGTTCCCAGTGTGGCGGTCCTGTGTAGAAACAGCTTCGCGGACACGTCAAACTGCGTAACGCTATCAGAGTACACCTATACAGCAGTTAAGGAAGTCACCTATGGCGACTCAAACGGGCCAGACGTCCGTTGGTTGCTGTTGTGGAACCCCCGCAGCCTTCCTGCACAGTGTTACACAGGGGGGCGAGACGTAACCGTCCGAATAACATACCAGTTAGAAAGCCCTGGAGGCGGCTCTGCTGTGCTGGCTATCGTTGCCATCATCATCGTGACACTGCTTGCCCTCGTTGTGTGTGTGTTCGGGCTATCCAGATTGCTGGAGACATCAAGGGACAAACGGGAAGCGAAGAAACGTGCAAAGCAAGGTCATGGTCATGGTCAAGGTCAAGAGGCAGCAAGCCCATCTGTTTTCGGTGTACCCGAAGGCCAGATCGCGCTTTGCCCCAAATGCGGGCAAGGGCAGATCATGCCGTGGCAGCGTGAGGACGCGCTTTTAGATGTGCGGTGCAGAAACTGCGGGAAAACCTCGTACGGGTGGACCAATGTCGGGGGGCCCAGCCCCGATCAACAGACGCCCCTTGGGAGTGAATACTCACCTGAAGTGGTCCGCCCTACCGCAAGACGGTCTGGGTACACAGCAGCAGAGGTCGCTCTGAAGTACGAAGACAAGGAATACGCCTCCCCATATGAGAACCCTCTGGACCACACGTTCCCTCCAAGGACGATTCAAACCCCGTCCGCCTCACCCATCCCGGGACACCCTGCAAGACACACCTACGGCGTGACCATGGACCCTGACGCTGTTTTTGAACCACCGCCAAGGTTGAACTAGAATTTTTTCTTTTTTATTGTTTTGTGTAAAAAAAAAGATTTTTTTTTTCCTTCTTTTTCCCGTGGTTTAGTGGACCTTATAAACAGAACAGGGAAAAGGGAGGAGAGGGGGGGGGGGGGGGGGGGGGGAAGGTGTTCAAAGGTGGCGCATCAAACCCACCGTCGATAGCATGGCTAAGAAGCCTTCTAGTTTGCCGGGCAGTTTCAAAGATGACCGCGCGAGGGCGTTCACACGTGAGGACAGTCGGGGAGAGTCCGTGGCCACGGCAGGGAGCGGCGTAGGGAGAACCAGTACCGGTTTCGGTACAATCCCCAGCAGAAAGCTTCCGAGGAGCCACTCCTTCATCGATTCTACACATCGGTCGAGCATCGCACGGCTGGCAAAGATTAAAAAGGTGAAGGCGGCGTATGACCTGAACACCATGAAGGTGTTTTCTATAAAACAGAAAATATACGCTGCATTCGATCCATCTGCCGAAATGCCGACGAAGGCCTACGCACAAGTCTCGACGGGTATTGCTGTCATGGTACTTTTGTTGATCTTCCTGTCCGTTATTGTATTTTCCATGGAATCCCTTCCCCGTTTCCACAACAGGCAACACCCCGCGCTTTTTTCAATTGAAGCCTTGTGCACTGCGATATTCACGATTGAGCTCGGAGCTCGGGGTTTAACCACACCCACACCAGGGCTGTTTATACGGGATTGGTATAACTGGATTGATTTTCTTGCGATTTTTCCGTTTTATCTGTATGTGTTGATACAAGCTGGGGGAGGTGCTTCGTCTCAGGGCCCAAACACACTTGTGGTGTTGAGACTGCTAAGGCTTGTCAGAGTGTTGCGGGTTTTGAAGTTGGGGCAGTACTCTAAACCGTTTCAAATAGTGATGTTTACGCTTGCGAGGTCGGTGATGGCGCTGTCGCTGCTCGTCTTCTTCCTAACGATTGCAACGGTGCTGTTTTCCTCGTTGATGTTCATTTGTGAAACGTCTTACGGGCAGACCTTCGACGAAACATCACGCGAGTGGTACAGAGACGACGGTCTTAAATCTCCCTTCCAATCGATCATCCATGTGTTTTGGTGGGCAATGGTCACCTTAACCACCACAGGGTACGGTGACGCAGTACCCGTAACTATCCCTGGAAAGATAATCGGTGGTGTGACCATTGTAACAGGGTTATTTGTGGTGGCGTTCCCTGTTATTCTGATTTCACACACGTTTCAACAGGTTATCGAGGAGATAAATTTTTTGGATAAACCGAATATTTATGCGTTGGGAGAGGACCAGCAGGACGATTGTCATGAAGGTGACTCCGATGCCGAACGGCCCAGCTCGCAAAAGGACCAGAGTTTCACAGTGGACAGCGAGTCCGACTTGGATTCTCCTGAAATGTCGTGGAGCAGAATGGAAAGACGGTCAACCTTAACCCTCTCCGAACCCCCGGTTCTACCGGCGTTGCCCGCGTTACCGTCGACCCCGTTTGACAGTGTTGTGTGTAATTTCAAATGGGATCGAAACGGAGCTTCGAGGCCAATTTTTTACGCGGGGCAAAATCATATTGGGGTTCACGTTTTTCACTATCACCCTATTTTCCAGCCAGCGCTGCAAACAGATAATTCATCGCGATTAGATGCGGTGTGGGTGGAGCAGGATTCAGTGGGGATATTTATTGTTCACTTGAAAATCTTTCTCGACACATCTCATGCTCGTCAGCATGCAGCAGCAGCTGTAGAACGAACGTCACTGTACACCAGCAACGTCGTCACGCATGCTAGAGAGCTTTCGAAAGTCACAGCGCGAGCTGATCTACCTCAAGGGTGTTATTTCCCGCTGGACACATGGTACAGCCCGTCGGGTTTTATTACGTTAAACATTGCGTGTGATACCCTGGAAGGGCTTGGTGCGCTACGGTTGTCGTTGCATAGTATATCAGTTACCTTTGACTGTGTGTTCCAGCCGCATAGGAGAACGGTCGACCCGCAGACGATTCTCAATGTTAACACTGCCTACCAAAATGGGGTCATCACATCTGAGGAAAGGGATGTGAAGATTTCTGCTGATATTTTTGAGTTCACGCCGATGGCGGTTTCTATCATGCTGTCCCCGTCGGCGCCTCGGTGAGTTTGAAGGTTTTCTATTTTTTTTTTTTTTTTTTTTTTTTTTTTTTTTTTTCCCTCCTTCTTCTTCTTCTTTTTTCTGAAAAGAAAGTAGGAAGAAACTGCTTTTTTCTTTTTTTTTTTTTTTTTTTTTTTATCTATCCCCTGTGAGAGGTATTTTTCCAACGTAATGTTTTCATCTCTCCCAAGCAAAAAAAAAAACTTCCCCCCCCCCCTCTTTGTGTGTTTTAAAAAAAAAAGAACAAAATTATAATTACTGTGTCTCCTTTTTTTTTCTTTTCTAAAAAAAAAAAGATTATTACATTTATGTGTGTTGTTGTTTCACTGCTGGCCTCCCTCCAATCACCGCCGGTGGCACTCGAGTGGAAGAACGCACACAGGGCGTAACTGACCCTGGCCTCCTTCCATCTTTTTCTTTTTTCTTTTTTTCCTCAAAAAAAAAAAAGCAAAACTACAAAAAAAATAAAAAAAATCTTTGTTCGTTTCTTTCTTTGTTAAACCGTATTTCCCTTCCCCCCACGGGGGGGGCTTTTTTTTTTTTAAAACCTTTTTTTAAAACTAACAAAAAAGAGAAGAAACATGACACGAGGTAGCCATGGCGGAATTTTTCTTTTCTTTTCTTTTTTTTATGGTGAATAGAAATACTGGTTGTATACTCATCAAGAAAAAATCATCCTTTGAACGTGGGTGGTATGCATGGGGGAAAAAAAAGGATTTTTTTTTTGTTGTTGTGAACAACAACAAAAGAAAATAGATGAAATGGGTTCTAAGGGAGGGGGGGTGGGGTATACAGCCTGTGTGGGTGTGGAGGAATCTGGGTCCTCCGGTAGGAGGACCGAAAAAAATAACTATTTAATTAGTGAATAGAAGATCGTATGCTTTTCACGCGGTTGGTGGCAATGGCTTAACGAGTGGGTATATGACTTCTTGAAGTAACGTCAACGAGTAAACATGACACCACACGTGAAAATCGGATCTACTTTCACTAAACCCGTTGTTTTATTTAACGTCAGTCAGATTTGAAAATAGGGCTAGCGTGAATATAAAGTACTTTTCATTCCTGCACCTGTTTTTTTTTTCCCAAAAACAAGCCTGAAATCTAGTGTGAAAATAAAGTGAAGCGGAAATATTATGTTCGCTCTCACAGTTGAAGATCTGACTGGAGTTATATAAAAAAAAAAAAAAAAAAAAAAACTTAATTATTCTTTTTTGTTAAAAAAAAAAGAAGAAAAAATTCCCCTGCTCCGTTCTTTTTATCTGCGCAAAAAAGAAAAAAAAAAAGAAAAAAAAAATCCTATCACCCAAATTTCTTTTCTTCCTGCTTTTGTTTTGTTATGTTCCTGATTTCCTTCATCCCCCCCGCCCCGTTCCTTTTTTTTTTTTTTTTTTTTTGAAGTAGAACATCGTGAAGAAAAAAAATACAAAAAAAAAATATCCCCCCCTCACACGAAAAAAAAAAAAAAAAAAAAAAAAAAGGATATGTAATCCACACGTGGGGGAGGAAAGAGACACTCCGGATCCGCTAAGTGACCCGGCCTCGTTTCTAGTGGTTTCCCTTGGAAAGGGTGCGGGTACACAGGGAAAAATCATGAAAGAACGTGAGTTCCGAGTTCCAATAAAAAAAAAACTTTTTTATGGTCATGCCATATTGCTAGTCGTCATTTTGGGTTTTGGGCCATTTTGCTTCATTTTGCATAATACAAAGCCAGACAAATCACCAAAAAAAAAAAAAAAAGATTTTTGGCACAAGAATAAATTCATTCCAGCCCTAGAAAAAGCAATTGGAAAAGAAAATTTTAGATAAGTCACTTAACGGATCCGGAGCGGGAAAAAAAAAGAGAAAAAAAAATGGACTTCTTTTTTTTTTCTTTTTTTTTTTTTTTTTCTTCATTTCTCTTATTCTCTTTTTTTTTCTTTTTTTTTCCCGTTTTCGAACCACAACAGACCACAAAAAAAAAAAAAAAAAAAAAAAAAAAAAAAAAAAAAATCTACATGGACGATCTCCTAGCATCCCCACTGGATGAGTGTTTGCCTGCAACTGAGCGGTACTGTGCTTCCGTAGAAGAGTTGGTGTTGGATAAGGGTGTCGCTGGACGGGTGTTGCAAAGAAAGTGGTCGGACAGCCAGCCAAGTTGTCCTGGTGGGTTGCTGACTCAGCGCAACCTTGAGCCACTTAAAATGGACAGAGTACTTCTCCAGACGAAGCTCCCTAAGCGTGATCCCCTCGGTGTTTCTTCCCCGTTCGGGCTGTCCTCGTCATCCCATAGTTCTGCCTCAGATGAGCTGCAGGAACAGGCACTTCTGGACCCTCCTCGAGCACCCCTCAAGCTAGCCCCGCTGAAACGAGTCCACAAACCGCTCCCCGCGGCGTCGGTGAAGTAAAAATATATTTTCTAGAGCTTCCCTTCTTTTTTATTTTTATTTTTTTTTTTTAATTTTTTTTTTAATTTTTTTTTATGTCTCAGGGTAGTTGGGCGAGTATTTTTTTTTATCTTCTTCCATTCTTGCTTGCTTGCAACAAAAAAAAAAGAATCTTTCCTCTCCCCCCCCTTATGTGTCGTTATTATTGTGTCCCCTTCTGAAACCGCTTTTGCGCACAACCAAAAAAAAAAAGAAAGAGGAACAAAACGTGTGTTTTCGTTCATTCTTATTTTCAGAGATGCCCACCATGACACGGGGGGAAAAAAAGGAGGAAAAAAAAGGGAGGGGGGGGGAGAGAAAGGTTTATTATTTTACCCCCCCCATCTCCACATGACCTCTTTTTTTTTTTTTTTTACAACTGCTGTAAAATGGAGGGGGGGAAAAAAAACAAAAGGTGGCACTGTCCGAATTTATTATTTTTCGCATCCAGACCATTTTTCTGTCTGGGGGATGTTTTTTGAAAGACTACTCCTAAAAAAATTTGTCACCTTTACCCCTTCCAGTCATTTTTCAGCAATCTCATGTATTGCCTGACTCACCGTCACTATATACACCGGTATCCTGGTCAGATAGGCTTAACGGCTAGGCCAGCTTACTGGTTTGATCGAGCTCTTCCCCCCCCCAAAAAAAAACCTCTTTGTTCCTTCCCCACCCCTGTTGCCTTATTGAAAGGTATTATTTTTTTATTATTTATATCCTGCCATCCTCGAGCCAAACAGCCCCTTACCTTGAACGACTCTTTGTAATGTTCCTCGCCCAGATGCCGTCCATCTCATCGCGACAAACAGCCACCGCAGGCACCAGACAGCAACCGCAGAACGGTGACCGCCGTCTACTTGAACAGTGAGCACCCCCATGCACACTGAAATTTTATTTTCTTTTTTTTTTTTTTGTTCCCTTCAGTTCTTGCTCCTCTTCCAAGCTATCGAAATATGTTTAGAAAGAAAAAGAAGGGGAAAAAAAAAAAGGGGGAAGGGAAACTAGGTACTTGATTATATTAGTTAATGAAAGTGTTGGTGTTTTTCTTCTTTTTTTTTTTTTTTTTTTTTTTTTTTTTTTTTTTTTGCATGAACAAGAAAACCAATATATTGATAATGAATTGTTGGTGCTAAAAAGAGTAGTGGTGGCATTGTTGGGGCTTATCCTTCTACAGGTTAACCCCGGCTGTGCACAAACAACCATCAACCGACTCTTTTTTTTAAAAAAAAGAAGGGAGGGGAAAAAAATGAGAGAAAAAAAAAGATCATCCTTGTTGGCGTGCAAAGCATATGTATTAATTCCATTCTACCTCTCTGTTCTAAGGCCTTGGGCACTAGGGCACTTGTTCGATTTCTTTGGCTGAAATCTTTTTTTTTTTTGTTTTTTTTAACCCTTAGACGCCTGAGGGGGGGGGGGGGGGGGGGGGGTAATTGATTTTCGAAATTTTTCGATTTTGGGTCTTTGTTGGCATTGGGTCAAACATGCTGAGTCTTGAGGTTATTTTTTGATTCGAGGTACGCATTTGAAAGATTTGAAAGATTTGCGTTCATTCCACTAAATATTTAGTGTTTTCGACCCATGGAGGTGCATCGGCCGGATGCCATGAGTTCATTTGCTTTTCCTGGAAATCATGCATGCGAAACTCGCTAAAATCTCAGTGTGCATGGGGTGTTCACTGTTCTGGTGCCTGCGGTGACTGTTTGTCGCAATGAGATGGACGGCATCTGGGAGAAACATTTACATGGAGTTGTGCAAGGCAGGGAGGCAATTTGGTTCGAGGAGAAGAGACCTCGTGCCATAGCTGTGTCCAAGGTGCCAGAGGTATGCACTCTCGGTTTGGCGTTGGCCGGGAAGGCTGACCTTCCGCATCGTGCTGAGCATTTCTGGACTTCCGCTTACCCGGGGGGTCATCCCAGGGTTGGAGGTGAGCACTCTCTTCCTTTTTCCAGCCGCTCTGGCGTCACGACGGTCACAATTTCAGGAGGTATTGTTACACCATCCCGGCACATTCCTTTGCTTTGAACTACTCGCTTAGGATAATCCCGTGGTGGGCTGTGGCAGACGGGAGGCCTTCTCACTTCACTCTGCTTGCTTTTCAATACGTTCTTTACCCATGCATGCTCCGTTATGCTGGTCATCGTCTGGGATCGGTGGTTGCAAACGTCACACCAGTGCCGGTTTCCACACCAGGGCCATCCGTTTCCCGTGTGACCACGAAGCACACCACGAGTACCCCGGGCTGGGACCGAACCCGACGACGATGGGGACAATCGACCAGAGGGCCTGCACGAGCGACCCGAACCTCCTGTGCAAGTGGGACGGGACCAAATGCGACCCGAAGCCCTGTGGAGCGATCTTCGTGCGGGAGAAGTGGTTGAAGGCGCCGAATGCAGACTGCCCAGAGGGACACGGCGGTGGACGCCCGTGTGCAAGCCGGTCGCAACGTGCACGGTGACGACGGACGCGGCGGCGTGCAAGAGCGAACTGCGTCTGGGGCCGCGAGAACTCGGTGTCCAGGGACACGCGGTAGCTCCGCGGCGAGCAGCGACTGTGGATGGACGGGTGATGTACAGAAGAAGTGAACGGCGGCGAGGACACAGGCAGACTGCAAGGCTTGCGATTGCTGCTGGAACGCTGCAGCAGCGTGCTCGCAGGACCGTTGCCAACCGCCGAACTGCGGGAGGTGCCACTGGGACGCGACGAAGAACGAGTGCATCCCCGACTACAAAAAACCATCCGTTCTCCAGAAAGGTGGGCCACCTGTTTCGTAGGATCCCAACCGGACCCATAACTACATCGTCATCGCGGTCCTGGTAAATAAAAAAGAAAGGAGGATTGAGGTAGAGAGGTGGATTTAACCCATATGAACATTGCAGGTCGACGGGAACTGCTCCCGTTGTGTGCTGGCATGTTGATTTTGATAAGGCCTAGTGACTCGGGGAAAAAAAAAAAAAAAGAGGGAAAAAATCCTGGAAAAATCATGAAAATCCGGAAAATGCCCATTTTTGGTGTCACCCGGTGTCTCGGCACCCCGTTCTGGGATGAAGTTATGAGGTTTCAGATGGATACAAATAGCGCATTTAACGCAGATTTTCAATATCTTTCCATTCCATCTTTTTTTTATGAAAACCGATCCGAGGCTTTGGTCTAGATGACCACAGAACAATCACACCTTTAACTGCTTCTACAGAAGCAGTTGGGCGTTTAAGGGTTAAAGAAAAAAAAAAGAACAAAAACACAAAAACACACACGCGAAAAAAAAAAAAAAAAAAAAAAAAAAAAAGAAGAAACTTAGTGTTAAGATACATTACGTGAGTCACCACCCAATCGTTTCCCCTCTTTTACCCTCTCTCCAGATATTTCTTTTTTTTTTTTTTTTTTTTTAACCCTCTTTCTTTTGCCAACAACAAAACAGGGTCTTAAAGCCCCTCTTTCGGGTTTCTCAGCAAACACCGATGGAAGAAAAAAAAAAAAAAAAAGAGAGAAAAAAAGAGGAACCGATCAGTTCTACACTTTTTTTTTCGTGTCAGAAATGAGGGCCTAAAATGGTATATCCTCGTCCCCCTCTCCCCCCTTTTTTTTTTTGCCATGCTCTCCGGCTGTGGCTTGTTCCTTGATGCGTGCCACTAAAGATTATTTTTTTTCTTCCCCCCCCTTTCTTCTTCCGCGTCAAATCTCGCCTTCTCAGTTTGGAAAATTTTCAGTTTGCTTTTTCTTTTTTTTTTTTTTTTTTTTTTTATGACGAACAGAAACATGGAAGAAAAACAAAAGGAAAAAAAAAAACACTACATACGAAAATGTAATTTTTTTTTTTGGGGGGGGGGGGCAGCAGGATCAAAAAAAGAAGTTTTCAGGCTTAAACGAGTCAAAGTGATCTTTAGCTGCACAAGAGGATATATAACCTCATAGTATTTCTTTTTTCTTCAAAATCTTTTTCCCTCCCTAGCAAAAATTGATGGCCGACCGGGTGGCGCTTTTTACCTCTCCTTCTTAACACACAGTTCAATTGATCTTTTTCATTATTTATGCATTCACCATTAGAAAGAAGAAATCCAAACCCTTCACCCCCCTTCCCCCCCCCCCAAGAATTTTTTCAAATTTATAATTTTATAATCCTTCTTTATTCTGAACTCTTATTGCGTGACACCGACCCGGAGTAGAAGTAATTTCACCCCCCCCCCCTTTCCCTAGTATTAGACATATTCCCCCCTTTTTTTTCTCTGGTGAATCTTGTTTTTCTTTTTCTTTTTTTAACGAAATTGTCCTCCACCCCCCCCCCCCCCCTGCCTTCTGATTGATATGACTGTCGCTGGTAATGTTTACTAACAACAAAGAAACAGCGTTAAAAAAAAACACACCGAAGAAGAAAAAAAGAAATGAAAGGTCATCGTCCCCCCCCCCCCCCCCCCCATGTGACCCTATACCAACAAACAATACAAACAAACAAACAAAAACACAAACCACATTTTTTTTCTCTTTTCACTTCGTTTACTTTTTTTTTTTTTAAAAGAATTTTTTTCCCCCCCCGTACTACCACATCGCAGGAAGGGGAGGGTGTGGGGAAGAGAGGGGGGCGTGGGAGGTGTTTTTTTTTTTTTTTTTTTTTTTTTTTTTTTTTTGTAAGATGACGGATTGGAGTGAGCGAACGATAGTGTTGACGCCCAAGGTCCCACCGTGGAATGCTGACCATTCTGCCATAGTCCTACAGGCAGCGAAGAACAACAAGGTCAACATCGATCAGGCCCCTTGGTCAGCCAGGGTCGATCTTGATCAGTCTCAAGACATTACTGCCCAGACCTACTTCGACTTCCTTCAGGTGCTCAAAGACTCTGAGAGCTTCAAGCCGATGCTAATCAATCTGGAGCTGTCGCTGCTCACCACCGAGGCTGACTTAGCCATCCCACTCCCAGACGACACAGTAGCCTTTACAAAATGGCTGGAGAAGAAAGCCGCGGAGTACATTCAAAAAGGTTGATAATCAGTGTTCCGTTCTTTTTTTTTTTTCTCTTTTTTTTCTTGTCCCCTTCAACAAAAAAAAAAAGTTTTTTTTTTTGAAGGGCGTGGGGAGGGAGGGAGGGAGGAGGGGTTTTGTGTGTTTGCGCGAAGAAAAAAAATAAAATAAAATAAAATAAAATGAGCCTCAGTTCTTTTTTATCCTCGGGCAAGGAAAAAAAGAAGACGCAGGAGGAAAAACTGTCCTTGGCACATGAGTTCCTTGCAAGGTACAGCGTGATCAAGGTGCATTCGTGGAGGGGGAAGTTGAAGCGAGTAATCTGCATCGGGAAGCACACGGTCGCAACAATCGACCCAACCGCACTGTTCAAACTGACGAACGAATGGCAGTACGGAACAGAATTCTTCGACACCCTTCCAAAAACAGGAACGCAGCTTGAGTTCACGATCACAGTGGGGAAAGGGAAGAGTTCGGAGACCATGACATTCAGCACACCAGACAGAGCTGAAATCCTCACTGAAATCCAACGGCAACGGAAAAAATTCGCCGCAAGAGACACCCACGTGGGCCAGGTCTTCGGCGGGAAAAAACTCCGATGGAACGAGGAATGGAAACCCGCCTCATTCTCACTCGCCGCACACGGTCTGCAACAAGTCGACCCGCACGATTCCACAAAGGTCATCGGCTGCTACGAATACTGGTTAATTAAAGAAATCGGCACCATGTCCGACACACCAGGTGGAGTATTTATTAAGTACTCCGACCACGAGAGAATTCACGTGTATCAATCAGACCGATCCGACGAGCTGATAAGAAGGATACTCGAGACCGCTTCAAAGTACATTGGGTTCACCGACATCAGAACAGGGAACACAATGACGATGACAAACTTTGAGCAGGCCCGATTGGGGGCCGTTCCTTTAGAGGAGCTTGTCTCTGCCTCGGAGTTTTCCGTTGCAAAGGTAACACCGCGTCACGCCGTTCCTGTGAGGCGGCAGCTGTGCATCACGGACAAGCATTTGGTAGAGCGCGATCCAGCAACATACAACGTTGTCACTGCTAGACCGTTGATCGCCATCTTCGCGTTGATACGCTGCGAGGAAGACTCGCAGAGCTTCAACATCGAATACAAGGACAATGTTGTCAAAAGCTACACATCCACAGACCGTGACTCGCTTCTCGCGTCGCTTCTCGACGGTGTCCGCCGTGCCGGGAACCTGCACTGTTGCATCAAAATGTCGAAAACCGACCGCGGGCACCGCACGGGCGCTATCAGAAAACCGGTTCCCGAGATGATCGAATCCACGCTTTTGAAGGTGATGGGGGAGTACGATGTGAAGCCCGAGAGGGACATCATCACATACCCGCAGCTGATCAGGTACTTTAACAACAACATCGAGTACAGCGGGCTTTACTTCACGGAGACAAAGGACGCGCTCTTCGCGGAGAACAAGGAGAAGATGATCGCCACCGCTATCACCGCCTTGCTCGTGCACTCCAGCGACTCACCGTCACCCGAGCAGGCCGCTGACCAGTTTTACGCACTCCGCAGGTTGGCTGCGTCTCATACAGGATTTGAGGCCTTCACTAAAATCCCTGGTTTTGTCCGCAAGGTAGGAAAGTCCGTCGTTACTGCGCTCAAGATGCGCCACGATGCTGTGTCGCATGCTGCGATTGACTTCCTCGCTGCACTGCTGTACCCTATGCACGACAAGTACGATATTTTCCAGGAGCAGGCCAACAGACGCTCCTTGCTTGCATCCCAACAGTTCCTCTCCAACCTCGTGGCACTGCTTAAGCAGCACGCGCTCGCCAACACCGGTGCGCTGGTCCTTTCCTCCCTTCTCGACTTCTTCGTGTTCGCGCTGTGCCCCCCTTACTCGGACACCACCGACTCCGGGCACTTCAACACCATCATCGAGCTCTTGGCAGAAGGTGCCGGTCCTGCCATGTTCCGTTTGTACCTCCACCCATGCATGGCTCTTGGCATTGCTTCTGGCATGCTTATGAAAACCATTGTGCAAGAATGTGATTCCCAAGCCAAGAGGCTTCAGAGGTACGCCCTTTCTGAAGGGACTCTTCTGCGTCAGTTCTACCTTGCCATGTGGAGCAAGAACCATGACCAACGTGAGCTGGCCGTGGAGCTCATTGGGCTGTGGACCGTCGATTGCCCCGAGGCACAGGAGCTCCTTAAAAGAATGGTACCCCACGCGCTTCTCTCCTTCCTGCAATCCAAAGAAAAGCTTCCCAACGCCTCGTTCTCGGGCAACGACTCCACTGGCATCGCTTCCTCGCACTGGAGGATCAAGATGGGCGTACCGACGCCACAACCGCAGCCACCTGAACAGCAGCCCGTCACTCTGAGAAAAGCCAAACAGCTTGTCTCAGTAACGTTGAACTGGCAGTACTTCTTCCACATCATGCATCAGGACCACACGAGGCCTGACGTGATCTGGAACCACCACACCAGAGAGGAGCTTCGCGAATGCGTCGAGAGGGAACTGAGCTTGCTGTCTCAGGGGACAGACGTAAGGAGGGGACATGAGGTGGCGTGGAACCACGTGGAGTTCGAGGTACTGTACGAGTGCCTTAAGGATGAGATCCAGATCGGTAGCCACTTCTTAAGGCTGTTGCTGGAGGACCCCAACCCTCAGATCCACAACCCACGAGAGTTCTTCTACGATCTGTACCACAGGTTCCTGTTGGTAAGCGATGTGAACTTGAAGGCACAGTGCATGCACGGGATGGCGAGGCTGTACGAAACGCACGCTTCAGAGATCGGTGTCTTCAACGACCTTTCGTTTATCGTGGCGATGCTCAAGAGTGCGAAGGACAAGCTGGAGAGGGACAGGCTGCTGCAGTTTTTGTCCAACCTTCTCAGGGTCAAGGGCAACGTGAAGCTGTTTATCGACTGCCACGGCGTCCCTGTGCTGATCGACCTTCTGACACTAGCGCACCTCCACCACGACAGGGCACAGCTCAAGACACAGACCAACGTCATCGAGATGAATCACGAGGAGAAGCTCGGCAGCGAACCCGAGTGGTACTGGCAGGACGAGAACGGTGAGCAGCAAGGCCCCATCAGCTACGACACGGTGGAGGAGATGTTCAAGGAGTCCAAGATCACGAAGGAAACAAGGATGTGGGCGCAAGGGCTTGACGCGTGGCATGCGTTCGAAGACATTCCGCAGCTAAAGTGGAACCTGCTGTACTCCTCTGCAGGCTGCCTGAATCCCACAGAACTGTCTTGTCTCGTACTGGACATGCTCATCAGGATGTGCGCGTTCTACCCAACAAGAAACATCGACGGCATCATCGTGCGCCCTGTCCCGAGGATCAAGAGAATGCTCGCCGAGCCCACCGTCCTCCCTCACATCGCACAGATTATGCTCACTCTCGACCCTGGTCTTGTTAACAGGTGCGCATCGCTCCTCTGCGAACTCATGGAGGACAACCCGCACTCCTCTGCTAGGCTCTATCTCACGGGTGTCTTTTTCTTCTCCCTCATGTACATGGGGTCCGACATCAAACCCATTTGCAAGTTGTTCCATCTCTGTCACGAGAACCAGGCCTTCCGATCCGATGAGGGGACCTCCGTCCTGTCGCCGATGCTGCCCAAGGCCATGGTGTGTTTCCTGTCGAACTACGGTGTTGACAAGTTCGCAGAGGTGTTCCTCGGTGAGTTTGACAACCCAGAGGCAATCTGGGGCAACGAGATGAGGCAGCACCTTGTGCAGAAGATCGCAGTGCACCTGATGGAGTTCTCCCCGAAGCTGCGTTCGAACACCAGGGCTATCTACACATACTGCCCGATCACTCCTGTTGTGTATGCTCAGCTTGAAAACGAGCTCTTCTGCAACATCTACTACCTCCGCCATCTGTGTGACGCTACAAGGTTCCCTGACTGGCCCATTGTGAAGCAAGTTGAACTTCTAAAGGACACGCTGAACGAATGGAGGAAAGAGATGGACAAGAAGGGGAACCCTGTGGGGTTGACGCGCTCGAAGGCGTTTGAGGCGCTTGACCTCGACCCCGAGGTGGAGCACGAGGCTTCGAAGGTGAGGAAGGCGTACTTCGTGCTTGCCGCGCAGTTCCATCCTGACAAGAACCCTGACGGGAGAGAGCGCTTTGAGGAGATATTAAAAGCATATGAATACCTTGCAAACCCGAACCAGCCGTCCGACTTCCCGGACCCCAAGAGGATCGACCTGCTCATCCGCACGCAGTCCATCCTCTACAAGAGGTTCAGGGACATACTTTCACCGTACAAGTACGCGGGGTACCCCATGCTGCTCTCGCACGTCGAGAAGGAGGCCACCGACCCACAGCTGTTCGCTTTGGAGACGCCGCTGCTCCCCAGCGCAGCGGAGCTCTGCCTCCACACCGTGAACGCCTCGCCTCTCAACGCGGAGGAACTCCTCAGGGAGGGCGGTCTCGAGCTCCTCAAAACCGCCCTCGAAAGGTGCATAGACGTCATCGGCGACAACTCCACCGACTCCGACATGCCCGTTCTCATCGCACAAAGGGTCATCGAGACCTTCGCTGTGGCAGCTGACTTCGAGAGCTGCCGGACCCGCATGCAGGAAATGCCCACAATCGTCGACATGGTTTGCAAGGGTGTCACGTGCAAGAGTGCCCCCAGGCTGGCAAAGGCGTCCATCGCATGCTGCTCTGCCTTTGCTGCAGGGGAAACCCTCCAGGACCAGCTGTACCATGCTGGGGTGCTGTGGCACTTGCTGTTGTTCGTCTTCGGGTACGACTACACCCTTGACGAGGGCGGCGTGGAAAAGGATGCGGAGACAAACATCCAGGAGCTCAAGAATATCCAGTCGAAGGCTGCCATCTTCACCATCTGCAGGCTCTGCGGGTTCATGGAGAACACCAAGCCGCACCAGGCCTTCACAGAGACTCTTGCGACGCTGCTCACGCCGTATGTGGTGACCAAGCTCAAGGCTGAATGCCATAACGAACTCCCGGAAGGCGAGCCGACGGTCTTGAAGCTGCTGAACTCCAACTCCGAAACGCCGTACATGCTGTGGAACAACGGCACGAGGGCGGAGCTGACCGAGTTCCTCACCAAGGCGCAGGAGGCGGCGCTAAAGGGAGAGAGCTTCGAGGATCAGTTCGCGTACAGCGAGCATCAGAAGGAACTGTTCGTGGGTGGTGTGTTCGTTAGGCTATACAACGAGCAGCCTCACTTCGTGCTAGAAGAACCCAGCGAGTTCATCACAGCTGCTTTGGTGTTCGTCGAGAAGGAGCTGGAGAAGGTGACTCCACTGGAGGACTCAGAGGCCATCAGGAGGATTGGTGCCTGCATGGAAGCTATCAGGAACGTGGTGACGGCAGTGCCCAGCTCAGTGGTCGCGTGCCTCTCGTTCTACAAGATGATGTTCTCTGTCTTCAACGTGGGCACTGAGCCTGTCTGCAGCATGACGGCGGAGACGCTGAACCTCTGCACGCAGAACCACGACGCCGTGGTCACCATCTCGGAGCAGAGCGTCCTCACGCCCCTCATGGTGTGCATGACAAGGTTCAGAAGCTGCGTTGTGGGCCTCCTGCAGATCTTGTTGTCCCTCGCCTCGTCCACCAAGGCCGTCGCCGAGATGCTTGACAAGGGCGCGTACATCCTTGCCCTTTACGAATTCGCCACCACCAGAGTCCCCGACATCAGGGAGGCCGCCTGTCAGGTATGTTTCAGCAATGACATCTCTGATCGAAACCCAACCCCACACACCAACAGCTGCTCGGGAAGATGGTGACGGACAAGCTGCACGGCCCGAAGATCGCCCTGCGCAGCAGCAAGATCCTCCCTGGGGTGTTCATCGAAACGATGAAGGAGAATGCATCCACGGCAGCGATGATGGTATGGGTGGTTCCACTTTGTTTATTTTCCCTTCAATTTCCTTCCTCTCATTCAGTTCGACGCAAGCAGTGAGAACCCGGAACTCATCTGGACACCCGACATGAGGGACAAGTGCGTCGAGACCTGCAAAACACTGCGGGAGGACGTAGTGAAAGGACTCTTGACAGACCCCAGCACTGTCTTCAGGCTGCCAGACACACTGGGGCACGCAGCATCTGTAGATGAGCTTGAGATCGGTGGTGTATACCTGCAGCTGTACGTGAAGCAGCCAGCGTGGGCACTGCGCAACCCAAGGTACGGCTCTTTCATTTCCATACTATTATTATTACAACTTCAACAGGAAGTTCCTCACCGCGCTCTTCGATGCTTACCTGGACAGGATCCTCGAGTCGCCTATTTCGGAGGAGCTGGTGCAGCTCATTTCGAAGTGTCTTGTGTGCCTGCTGCACGCTCAACCCGTACTCACAGATCAGGTATCCCCCTCCATCCCCGCAATCCCAAACAGGTACCGCAGCTGGGGCACATCCCGAAGCTCTTCAACGACATCGGGAAGTTGCAACCGGTGTCCTCGCAGTGCTCGATACACATTGTTCACCAGCTGGCCTTGTGCAGATCGGTATGCAGTGGGGGACGAAGAAAAAAAAAAAAAAAAAAAAAAAAAAAGGTAGTCGAGAGCATGGGTCAGACGAACTGCATGCAGCCTATTCTGGACTTCATGCAGGGCCCTGGTATCGCGGATGACGAGCTGGGCCAGGCCATCGAAACCATCGAAAGGATGATGGTGAGGAACAACTGCGAGCACGGCTGCATCGTCAAGAGGTATGCCGCGCGCATTATAACACGACCACCACAGGGCGTTGGACTGCAACCTGGCTGCCTTCCTGCTGAACGTGCTGGACACCAACTCTTCAAGCGCCGTGCGTGCAGTCGCTGTCAAGGCCCTCAAGGCCATGAGCAACGGGAGCTCTCCCAACTGTCAAATTGTGCGCGAGCAGCTCTCACAGCATCCCAAGTGGGACAGCTACCAATCACAGAACCACGACCTGTTCCTCACCAAGGAGACCTTCGCAGGCTACCTCACAGGCCCGTCCAAGGGGCCTGTCCTGTCCCTCACTTCTGGGCCCGCCACCAGCACCAGTGCAGCACACAGCCTGGCCCCACCGCCTATCAACGACGCTGCCTCTGCCGCTGAGGCTGCCAAGAAGCCTGACCCTGTTGCGACAGCGCTATCCGGAGTCCCCCCTTCTTCACCTAAGAAGCCAGAGGAACCGAAAGTTGTAGCTGAAACGCCCAAGGCTGCGGTTGTTGTCCCTGCTCCTGCCCCTTCCGCGGAGCCTAAGACCGAAGCACCTGCTGAGAAACCCAAGGAAGAAGCTCCGAAGGCCGATGAACCTAAAACTGCAGAGGCCCCCACATCTGAGGAACGAGAGATCGAGAACTCTACACCTGCGCAGGAGGAGCCGAACATGGAAGAAGTTAAAGCAGAGGAACCTAAGGTGGAGACACTCAAGCCTGTCGAACCTGAAGTCGAGGCACCCCAGCAGGTTGAGGAGCCTAAAGAGGAGCCAAAGGCTGTCGAGGAACCGAAGGTTGAACCTAAAGCAGAAGAACCTAAGGCCAACGAACCTAAGGCAGAGATACCCAAGCCTGCTGAAGAGGTAAAGGCCGAAGAACCTAAAGTGGAGGAGCCTAAGGCAGAAGAACCTAAGGTTGAGGAACCTAAAGTGGAGGAGCCTAAAGTTGAAGAACCGGAGTCTAAGGTCGAGGAACCTAAAGCAGAAGAGCCTAAAGTTGAAGAACCTAAGGTTGAGGAGCCTAAGGTTGAGGAACCTAAGGTTGAGGAACCTAAGGTGGAGGCACCGGAGCCTGTTGAAGAAGTGAAAGCTGAAGACGAATCGACACCGCCTGTAGTTCCGGAGGTTGAAGTGCCTAAGGTCGAGGAGCCTGTGCCTGAGGAACCAAAGGCAGAAGAAGTTGAGACTGAAGAACCAAAGGCTGAGGCATCATCTGAGACAGAGTAGGAGATAACCCCCCCTTTTTTTCTTTTTACGTACGTGGGCACTCCTGAAGGTGTGCTGACACTTCACCGACGTTTGTATTTCTTTCCACTTGTTTTCTCTTTTTGGGCTTTTTTTTTGTCTCGAAATGAGTGTTGAGGGTCACACGCCCTGCTCCTTTCCCCCTTTTTTATTTTGCCCCGTGTGCCGCGTAGTCCCCCCCTGCCCTCTTTCCTGTTATCCATTCTTCAATATCTTTCTCCGAAAATTTTTCCCTAGCGGCTGCGCAAAAATGAGAAGAAAAAAAAAAGTGTGTAAACGTTACCCTCGTTATCCTCCTTTTCCTACCCCCCTTTTTTTTTAAAAAAAGAGAAAAAAAATATAACACATGTGTCGAAAGTAAAGTATAACACAGTACGTTATGCAACAAAAAAGTTAATGATTTGGGGGCGGGGGGAGAGAGAGAGAGAAAAGCAGAAGAAGAAAAAAAAAAAAAAAAAAGAAGAAAAAGAAAAAAAAAATTAAAAAAAGGAAGAAATAAAAAAAAGGTTATTATTCATCCATGCCGCTCCCCCCCTTCTCTCTTTCTCTCTCTCTCCCTCCCTCTCTCTCTCCATTTTTTTTTTTTTTTTGGTTCTTTTCAATCCTTTTTTTTTTTTTTTTTTTTTTTTTTTAAATTTTCCATTCTTTTTCTGCATTGTCGCACTCGTACGCCTTCCCCACCTTCTCGGCAATTTGGGGGCACAGTCCAGTGGCAAACAGTTCCCCCCCCCCCCCCCCCCCCCAAGGCGCACACAGCACCTACCGAAATGGCAGTCCTTGAACACCTTTTCGAGGCCTTTCTGCCGGTCTGACAGTATACCAGGGGAAAGGTGTCGCCATTTCGGGCTTACACAGCATGCTTTAAAAGAGTTTCGCAGGATCTAAAAAAAAAAAAAGAAATGGGTTTTTCTGCAGTATTCCTTGACGATGAAAGCAAGGAGAAGTTGAAGGGGTGGGCAAAGGAAGAAATAGGACGACCGGTGGGAAGGATATTCGGTGAGCACATGACGATTGAGCACAAGGGGTCGGATGCAAGCGTAGAGACAGTCGATGGGGAAAATGTCGTGCTTGAGGTAATCGGGTACGGCTTTGATAAACGATGCCAGGCAGCAGTTGTCAGCTGCCCAGGCCAGGGGTCAGTCAACAAGGTGAAACATATCACACTGTCGTGTAACGGCGTCGCACCGTCTTACTCCAACTCCCTCCTTGACCGCCACATCACCCCCGTTGTAAACGGCCCTTTACTTTTCGGTACTGTGAACCGTACCTCACCCAAAATCTCTCAAGCAGAACGAGACTCTCTTGCTGCCGCTCACGCAGCCGAGAAACTTGAAAACCTCGCACTCTGAATCTGAAAGGGTGCGGTCGTGAATTATCTATCCCCTCCCCCCCCCTTTTTTTGTTTTCGCGTCGTTCTCATGAAACTAACCTTCCATTTGAGGACAAACGATGCAGGAATAGAAAAAAAAATTGGGGGGGGGAAAAACCCCGCTATCTGAAAAGTACGATGACTTGGACCAAAGTCTCACCTTTAATTTTTTTATTTTCTAATTTTTTTTCTGTAAACCGCTCCAACGGGGGGGGGGGGGGGGGAATTAAAAATCCAGGGAAAAAAAAAAATAACAGCGACAACCCAAAACAAGAAAACGGGCGAGATGCCCAACGTTCCCAAAGGAACACCACGGTCCGCAGTAGAAGTGGAAATATTGGAAGTAACGACGAAAGGGAAAGAGCTGAAAAGCAACGGCAAGGTGGTCCTCTCGATGTGCAAGGTCGACGGAGATAAGGTCACACCGGTAAAAAACTGCACACGCAAGACGCGACCAGGAGACGGAGGGCTCTTCGAACTACCGCTGTTCACCGGAAACGACCACTTTTTAGTATGCAACGTAAGTGAAGCAGGAAGGAAGGTCGGACTGGTCAGTCTACCAATGAGCTACTTCCTGACACTCACCAAGGACCCTGTCGACCGGTACCTCCCATTAAAACTCGATCAGACACAAACAGGCGAAGTTCTCCTTCGTCTTGGCCTCCGAGGAGAGCTCCTTGTGCAGGCTGGCAGTGCGTACAAAGTAACAGGCGTCCGCATGGACACCAGAAAACTGTTGGTAGAAGTCATTGAAGGAGAAGTCCCACGCAGGGTTTCCTCATATGTAGAACTAGCTCTTCCTAACCACCCTAAGGTCTTGCGGACCACACAGGTTGCAAGGGATACCAGCAAACCCGCTTGGAATGAGCGGTTTCAGTTTTTTTCGGAAGTGAAGAATACGCCTTACCTCCTTGTTCACCTGCGACATGAACAGCGGAACCGAAAGCCGTTCGGGACCGCTAGAATTCCCCTTCTGTTTTTTCTGTCGCTTCATGACAGCCCCACCATCGAGGACTGGTTCCCCATAAAAGACGTTGAAGGCGCTGTTGCAGGTAGAATAAAACTCAAGATGTCCGTTGTGCAGAGGGCGTCTAGTGAAATTAGTGCCATGTTTGCGCCGCTTTATTCAGTCCCGGTGGAGGAAGAGGAAGAAGAGGAAGAGGAAGACACTGACACTTTGTACGACAGTGCGACACCAGAGGACCCTCCAGATTGTTTGAACAGTGAGTATGCCTACGATACAGGCCTTTTGGAGTCGTTTGCTTTTGAGCATGACCATATGATTTCTTAGAAATGAGGTGCTCCTCGTTTTTTTTTTTTTTTTTTTTTTTTTTTTTTTTTTTTTTTTTTTTTTTTTTTTTTTTTTTTTGTTCCCTTACCTATTTTTTAAGGTGTTTCGAGGCGAGAAAAAAAAAAGAAAAAAAAAAATCTTGTTCTCCACCTCAAAAAAAATTTTTTTTTTCTTGTTACAAATATTTATCTTTTTCAAAAAAAAAAAAAAAAAAAAAAATGGTTTTATAACTAGATGCAACTTGTGCCGAGCAAAAAAAAAAAAAAAAAAAAAAAAAAAAAAAAAAAAAAACTTTCGCAGGTTTTTAAAAAAATCTTTTTTTCTTTTGCTCGTGCGAACAACAAAGACATATAGTCATAAAGAATTATTTTTTTTCTTGTTCGTTCTACTTTTAAAAAAAGAAATTGGGGTTTTATATTTAAAAAAAAAAAATGTGTCATCATGGTGTTGGTCTTGACAGGGCCGTGAACTGCACGAACACGAAAGGCGTTATCTCTTGTTGTCCCCCCCCCCCTTTTTTTTCCCCTTCTTTTCTGTTTCATATAGAGGAAAAAAAAAAAGAAAATGTGATGCGGGCCGTTGCTAACCACTTCGTTCCTATCATAGTGAATTTTTTTTGAGTTGATTGTCGTTAGGCGATCCTGTCACATACTGCAGGTTCCCTTCAAAGACACCTTTTTTTTTCTAATGGTCAGGCGGATTGCCGACCTTTTTAAATCATTCGTAGGTTTTTTTTTTTTTTTTTTCCTGTCTCACGCAATCATTGCTCACGACAGCTTGACTTGTGTACAAGAGGTATTTCTTTCTTCCCCCCCTTCTAACTATCCGTATACAGTTTACCGCGTCCCCTCCCCCCTTTCTTACGCATTTTCTTTTCTCAATGCATAACAAGTTTTTTTTAAGCCCCCGTTTTTTTTTTTTTTTTGTGTTTCTTCTCAGAGGGAAAAAAAAAAAATCCGATTTTTTTGGGCAATGGAAGGGGGGGTGAATCCCCCATTAACTCTCAAAAAAAAAAAAAAAAAAAAAAAAAAAAAAAAAGAAAAGAAAAAAAAAAGTCAGAGAAATAGGGTCTTAGATTTTTTTATTTTTTTTTTATTTCATTATTTTACACAGACAGTTCCTCCTTTCTTTTCTTTTTTTTTAAAAAAGAAGAAGAAAAAAAAAGCACCCGAAACGGGCTTTTTTTTTTTTAATTTCTTCTCTAATCTCTTCAGTAGTGAATATTGTTCGTTGGAAACGCAGCAAGTTGTGTTTTATAAAGGGAGGAGGTTTTTTTTAGGGGGACCTCAAGCGAGTGCAAGATCCTTTTTATAATGTTCTTGACCGCTGTACCCGGCTATAAATTTCTTGCTAGTTGTTTAAAAACAAAAAGTGCCGGAATAATACTCCCCTCCCCCTTTTTTTTGCATAGGGAGAGAGAATACTATCTCTTACTCTTTTTTTTTCGCTCTTCTACCTAGCCTTCGCTTCCTTTTTTTTTGTGACAAAAAAAAAAGATTTTATAACTATATGCAACTTGAGCAGAAATTATTTTGCATCTTTTTTTTTAAAATCTTTTTTTTTTCTCGTGCGAAACAACAAATGACAAATTCTGTTGGTCCCTGGTGTGTGTACGCAAAAAAGAAAAAAAGAAAAGAAAAGAAAAGAGTTTGTTTTTTTTTTATATATATTCTTTATCTGTTTTTTGCGTTGTGAGCAAACGACCCCCTACTTCAAAGTCAGGGGGACGAATACAAAGAAGTAATTTGACCAAATGAAATAAACTAATATTACTTGTGACTTGTGGATTTACTTCTCGCATGGCTTTTTTTCTTTTTACCATGATTAGCCTTACCGGAACAACGGTAAGAGCCGTGCAGGGTGTGGAGACACATCCTGGACCCGTGCCTCCTCAATGAGGAAAGAAAATTGCGATTTCTTTTTTTTTTTTTTTTTTTCCCGCCGATATTTGAGGGTCCGAAACTGAGTGAACTGAGATTTATCCCGAGTACTGCTATGGACCCCCCTCCCCCCGAAGCCTTTTTTTTCCCGCTTCTTCCTCTTTCTTTTTCTCATTAATGCAACAATGTTTCTTTTTCCTTCTTACACGAAGCCTGCAACAAATATTCTTCCTTTTTTTTTTATTTTATTTCTTCTTTCCCTCTTCCTTGTTTCTCTCAACAAAAAAATACCATTACAAAAAGAAAGAAGAAAAAAAAACGAGCAAACAATCAAATTTCTCAAAAAGGCGGGGGGAGAGGGGTGTGTGTGTGTGTGTGATAATTACAAAAAATATCTAAAACAAAAAAACAAAAAACAAAAAAAGAAACCAATGAGCGGTTCGTTCGCACCGCACGAGCATGACAACGATGCCCACAACACTGATCTTAGGAGCTTGCTGATGCGGGGCGGCCTGGAGGAGTACCTCCCAATGTTCAAAAACAACGGATTCGAAGATTTCCGAGACGTAGGCCGCCTGACAGAAGGAGACCTGACCCAACTAGGAATGAAGAAGGAACACGTAGTGAAATTCATAAAAATTCTGAGGGACGAGAAGCGCACCGTTGCATCCCACCCCGTCCTGGAAGTCCCGAGCAGCTCAGTAAAAGGAGGGCGACGCCGGAGCAACACATACACCCCTGCATCGCCACTAGCTGTTCGGAGTCAACCAAAGACTCATCACAAAGGAGGCAACACAATCCTAGTTGATCTTATAGCAGCCAAACTGGAATACCCCGAGCCAGTACTCAGCCAAGTAAAATTTTCCATCTGCAAGACTGTGGACGACAGGGGGATCCCTATTGAGTCCACAGTTCGTCGCAGTCATATACAAAAAGGAGCTCAACCTGCATGGCATGATCTGTACGAATTTCCCATTATTTACTCGGAAAAGCATTTTCTAGTGTGTGCGGTGAACGAAAAGACAGACCGAGGGCTCACAGGGCAGCGTCTAGGCCTCGTTGCTATCCCCATGAAATTTTTTACCACATTCACGAACAGTACTGTAATTGATAACTGGTTCCCGTTGAAGCTTGGCCAGGCGCAGAAAACTGGTGAGGTTCATCTCCGGCTGCGGATCCCAGGTGGGTTCCCTTCGCAGGTAGGCAGAGCTTTTAAGGTAACAGGCGTAAGGATGGACAACAGAAAGCTCATTGCAGAGATTATCGAGGGCGAAGTCCCGCCCAACAGTGAAGGCCATCCACGGTCTACTTATGTGAAGGTTACCCTTCCGAACAACTTGGAGGTCTGCCGTGAAACACATGTTCAAAAAGACTGTGCAACCCCTGTTTGGAAGGAAGGCTTCGCGTTCTTTTCAGAGGTGAAAAATTCACAGGTATTTTTTTTGTTTGTTGAAAAACACCCCCCCCCCCCCATCCATAGTACCTCATTGTCAAGCTGAAGAAGTATAAGGTGATGTCAAGGAGGACAATCGGCATTGCAAAGATACCGCTTTTGTTCTTTCTATCCTTGAAGGACCCGACCGTCATCGACAACTGGTTCGCTGCAAAAGATGAGGAAGGCACTGTGAGGGGGAAGGTGAGGGTTAGATTGATGGTTGTGCCAAGGGTATGTTTCATAATTTAAAAAAAAAAAAAAAACCAGGAAGATGATGAAGTAGGACTTATTCACGCAAAGGAACATGGCTATCCTTTAAGGGAACCAGTGATTCTTGCAAGAGAAGCAGAAGAGGACACAGACGCCTTGTTTGAAAAGGATGCCGGTGGTGGTGATGATGAAGAGGAAGAAGGGGAAGACCTGCTCAAAGAAAGGGAAGACCTTCCTGACGAACAGGAGCAGCTCAGTGAGGAGCCCGATCCAAGTGAGGAGGAAGAGGGAGACGACACCTGGCTCATAGAGCACCATGAGGAGGACTTCACACCTTACTCACCTAAACCAATTTCAGAGCACCGCAATGTGTTCTGGCCTCCCCCTGAGGGCTCTGCCTTTGACCCAGATATTCTTTCCCAACCTGCTTCTTAAAAAGGAAGAAGGGAAAAAAAAAAAAAAAAAAAAAGATTAAAGGGCCCCCCCGAATAATCCCTTTATTTGGGCAGTGGAGGGGGGGTGTTTGGGCTCCAAAAAAAAAAGAATTATTTGGAATACACAAAATGCAAAGGAATTGCTCGTAAGTGCCCAAAATCAGGCGGAAATCGACTTTTTGGTCAAAAAAGGAATGTATACATGGGTTAGGTAGGCTACTACCCTGCACAGGCGTAACCGAGAAAAGCCCGTTGCATGACTACCATGTGACCCCCCCACCCCCCGGTCCCCCCCAAAAAAAAGAAAGGGGGTCGGGAATTATTTGGGAAATTTGGAGCGGAAAAACCCCCGAAAAAAAAAAAGAATTATTTGGGAAAAAAACACATTATTTGGGAGGGAATTATTCGGGCCCCCCCTTTAGTCCCCCCTTTTAGGATACAAGGAGGGGGAAGAAACGGAGGAAACGAAATTTGAATTTTTTTTTCTTTAATTTTTGCCCTTTGTTTTTTTTTTTACCTTGGTTTGTGATAATAAGTTTTTTTTTTTTTTTTTTTTTTTTTTTTTTGCGGGCCGTTGCTAACCACTTCGTTCCTATCATAGTGAAATTCTTTTTTTTAGTTTTGTTTTTAAATTGAGGAATTTGTAATTTTTTTTTGAGGACGGGAAAGAAAAAAAAAAAAAAAAAAAAAAAAAAAACTATGAGTTTGGCACACGCACAATACACAGGAAATAAAAAAAAGGAGGGGTTATTTTTTTCTTCTTCTTCTTCCCTCCCTATTTTTTTCTTGCATTTTTTCTCTCCACCCCCCCCCCCCCCCCCAGCAATTCTAAAAAAAGAAATCCAGGGAGGGGGAAGGGGAAAAAAAATAAAACACATGGGGTACCATAATGAACCCCAGTCAAGTGGGTATCCGAAAATGAGGCTGTCACCCTCGATGAACTATACTTCGATCGAAAATGGTGGAAATGCAGCCACGGGTGGACGGACCCCACCTCCGATGGCCGCACCTGTCTATAAGGATATGGTATACTCTGCCGGTGCCGCGAGAACACCTGTAAATGGAGGACACACACGGCACTACACAACAGCAGAAAACGAATTGGCACCACTGTTCAATCAGGCTAAGGTGAACATGGCGGCACCGTCTGTTCAGATACCGCCCCCTCACCCCGTGACAGCTGGTGCTGTGTCACAGAATGGTCATGTGTCCCCTCCGCCAGGATTGTCTCCAAAGCTGACCCCTACACCTACGCCTTATCAGCAACAAAGTTTTTTTAAGCCGGTGGGGCATAAATATACAGATCCTGATATAGCGAACCTGCGTGCTGTGCAGCCGGTGTGGCGGGCCCAGCGTGCACCAATGGTAAGGGAGTGGGACCCAGATCGGTACAGCATCCCACCTCCCCGTCAGCAGAAGCAAGGTCCAAACCAAACACCGTCTTCCGGTACCAACCCCAATATTCTAACAAAGCTGCAATCGATGTCTCAGAACCCGTCTCCCGACGCACCATCACCAGCAGGGGTGCAGCAGCAACCCACTCCTGTGAGCATTCCCTCGCAGGCACCGTCGCTACCACGTACAGTCACACCGTCGGAATTCTCAGTGGATTCGTTAGATAAGGACCCTGTTGTACCGCCTACCACCGTTCACAATGAAGAAGCGGTAAGGCCTGTAAAGGAAACGGTTGTGGTGGAAGGTCCTGCTGCGGAGAAAATTATTGAACTGTTCGCGCTGCGCGGGTTAAACAAAGAGCACCTCCCTATCATGCGGCCGTGGCTCGGGGACCACCGTCTCATGGATGCCCTCTCCGGGATGGTACGGTCCATGATCCCAATGACGAGGTACGGGCTGCGCACCGGACCTGAAGAACGGTGGTTTTCAATAATGTCATTCTTGGACAACAGGAAACGGAAGGGTCCTTGGCTGGTGTGGTTCGATGAAGGTGGGAAGGACATGAAAGACAGATGCCCCCTGAACGATCTTGTTTCATTCAGAGCAGGGCAGTCTTGCTCCACCTCTCCGGGCTTTGCGCCGCATATGAACGGGGAATGGCTCAACGGCCCCGCACCTAAAAAGCCCACAGACACGGCCGTTCGGCAACGACCTGAAGGGTGCATGATCCTTGGGTTCCGTGAGAGAAGCGTTGAGGTCCATTGTAACCAAGCGCAAGACTGGCGGGTGTTCACCACCGTCATGTCTGCGATCGTGAAGGTGAACGAGGAAGCTAAACGGCAATCAGACGCGCTGACTGCAGGGCAACCGGATGCATACCAACCACAACAACAACACACAGCCCCGAGGGGAAGAATCTAGTTTCTTTCTTTCTTCTTCTTCTTCTTCTTTTTTTTTTTATTTAAAATATTTTTCGTCTTAGAAGTTGTTTGTATTTTTTTTTTTTTTTTTTTTTTTTTTTTTTTGGAGTTTTTTCCCTCTCAATTTTTAAGGAGGGGGTGTGGGGCGGGGGCGGGAGGTGCGGGTAGCACACTGTGCACAAAAAAAAAAAAAAAAAATGGGATGTTCAGAACGACCAGTTTTGTCGCCCGTCGTGATGCCGACCAAAGACGAGCTCAGTCCGTTTTTGGACGGGAAGACCGAGAGAGACGCATCCTCCCTGTTGTCCAATCTGGACAAATTCTGCATGAAGGAAGGCTCCCTTGTGGTGAAGGTCATGGCACCCTTAGTCGTTAGAGGCCTCGGACAATACGGTCTAAACCTCATCGGGATGCACTTCGTCAACATCTACGCCCCAGAGCACCTTGCCGGAGTCACGCTGGGCATGTCGCTAACGGCAATGCTGGGATGGGCTGCAATATCAGGTCTTTCCACAGCACTGACGACCCTGACTTCCCAATACCACGGTGCCACACATAAAACAGGGAAAACACCTGATGCGTACTTAAACGTTGGTTTCGTGACACATATGGCATGGACATTGGTGCCGGCATTTCTTCTCCCGTTTACATACAACTTTCTAGTCTCGATGGGGCAGGAGACCGTCGTGGCGTACGACGCGACAGTTTACTTTGCGATATCGATTCTTGCTCTCCCTGCAAACGCATTCTTTATCACGTACAGGAGGTACCTGGAGGCATTGCTGCGCCCTTGGGCTGGCGCTATCCTCTGCGGGTCTGGTTTGTTCGTGTTCCCCGTTATTTTGTTCGTTGTGGGAACGGTGGTCCCTGCACAGCACACTGTCCCGATAGCGATGATCGTGTTGTTTACAGTGTATTCATATATCGTTCATAAATACTGTGGTGTGTCATCTGAGAATTTGGGTATCCCGCCGACATGTGGTGAGCTGAAAGAATATGTTGGTTTAGCGTTGCCCGCTATGCTGTCTATGATGGCAGAATGGTGGTCGAGCGAGGTTTTGGTGGTAGTTTCCGGGAAGCTGAACACAGCTTCCTTAACGGCCAACGCGGTTGTTAACAATCTTGTCACCGTTATTTACCAGACGTCGTACGCAGTCGGAAGCTCTTGTTCAGTTCGGGTTGGGTTTTGGCTCGGGGCAGGGAAGCCGAAGCGTGCGAAGCAAGCCCTGCTCCTCCATTCCATTATCGGTCTTTTCGTGTCCTTCTTCATAGTCTACCCTCTCCTTTCCTACCCAGGCCGTGTCGCGACCGTTCTCGTCGGTAGGCTCGACGCGCAAACAGTTCAGATAACAACGGATCTTATTCCGATCATCTGCTATTTTTACATTCTCGATACTTTTCAGGCGTCTCTTAATGGGACGATGTGCGGTGCGGGGTTGCAGAGGATCTCGTTGTGTTTTGCTCTGTTTGCATACTGGCCGATCGGCATCCCTGTGGGGTTGTACCTCGGTTTTTCGCAAGGTCTCGGGGCGGTGGGGTTCTGGTACGGGTTATGGGTATGGATGAAAAAAAAAAAAAAAAAAAAAAAACAGACTGGGCTGTGTGTCAATGTATCCTTAACTGCAATGTTTCTCATCTTCGTACTAGACTGGGATCGTGTCATGGATATTGACAGGCTTAGAAGCGCTTCTAGCGCTGCGGCTTCTGCCCTTGACGAAGTTGGGCAAAAAAACTACGGTACAATGGAGGGTGATGTGTGAACTCTCCACATTACAAGAAGAAAAAAAAAAAAAAAAAAAGACTAACTAGAATTAACTCTCACTTTTTTTTTTTCTCTTTTTTTTTTTTTTTTCCCCCCACTCTTCCAAAAGATTTCCCCCCTTTCCTGCAAAGTTCCTTGTGATTTTTTTTTTTTTTTTTTTTTTTTAAAACTGTCGGTGCTAAAAGTGCTGTGAAACTATTCGTTTGGAAAAGGAGCGTGCCCTCCATTTTTATTTTATTTTTTGCTTTCTAATTTTTTTTGTGATCGTTGTAAATAAGATGCATACGACGATTCGGGGAAAGCTGGTGCTGGTGCTCCAAAAAAAAGAAAAAAAGGGATAGTTTTCATTTGTGTTTGTTTTTGTTTTGTTTGTTTTTTGTTGTTTTAAGCTAATTACGTAGAACCATTCCGGTTAATTATCTGATTTTTTTTTTTTTTTTATTTCCCCACCACCACCACAACCTTGCAATCACAAATTTTTTTTTCTTCCTTGGGGCAGCAAGACCTTTGGCCGGGTCTAGGTGCGTAACGACACTTCTCCTTAAGCGAGTCATTTCAGGAATGTCTGTTCCAGGGCCGTGACGGATTTTCGGCAGAGAGGTCACCAAAACTAAGGTACCTTTTGGCAGAACTGTCGCCCAGGCACGGACGGTCCTTTCAAAACAGGGGGTAACATGGATCGCATTTTTGACTTCGGCGAAAAAGAAAAGGATGCCCCCCACCCCTACCGCGAGGAAACGGGGACCAGGCACGCCATGTCTGAGAGGTGGCGCCGCACAGGTTAGACTAGCTCACTCCAATTGTGCTGTCTGGCACCCTTGGAGCCGGCTGTAGTGGCGGTACTGGGCACAGTCTGACTTGTGCCACCTTGACGTTTAAAATTAGATGAGTTTCTTTTTTTTTTTTATGATGAACAGAAACAACTTATTGTAGGTAATCAAAAAAAAAAAAAAAAAAAAAAGAATACAATATGGGCAATATGGTATATGTGTTTACAAATCATTGCTATTTTATAAGGGAAAAAAAAAAGTTTGTAAACCCCGGTGCACAAAATCGAGGAATTACTCGCCCTATTCTTTTTTTGTTTTCTTCTTCTTCTTCTTCTTCTTTTTTTTTTATCTTCCAGGGAGCGCCACACACACTGGCTTCCTTTTTATCTCGTATTTTTTTTTCTTTCTTCATTTGTGGTGTCTTTTTTCTTTTTTTTTCCCCCCCTTCTTTTTTCCGTGATCGATTATGAATATCCACAGTCGAGACACGTAACATAAGAAAGAAAAAGAAAAGGAAGAAAAAAAAATGTCACATGGAAACTCCATGGCACCCGAAGAAATGTGCACGTTGGAGCTGGCGAGGCAATCAAAGGACTTCTTCGTGGAAGCGGTGACATTGGCAGAGTTTGATATCGATTTGGGTGCCGTGATTCGTTGCAGCTACCCGGAGAATTTCTCTGCAAACGATGTGCGTTTGAAATATCTTGCAGAACAGATGCTCGCAGACCGTTCAGAAGGCCACGACGAGCTGCAGACCGTTTTTTTTTTGAACAGGGAAACCGACGTCGGAAAACCCGACGAAAAAAAAAACCCCGAAAATCAAACAAAACCCCCTTTGAACACCACTTTATTCAGGCTGCGATCGTCCGACAGCACTTGGGTTCGAATCCATCCCGACGAACGGGAACAAGTCAAATTCACACCGAAAACACGTGGCGTGCAACATTCAAAATCCGAGATATTTATTGTAAACAGCGCGGGAGAAACATTACAATCGATACCCGTGACAGAGGGCCTCAACGTCACAAAGCTTTCAAAGGAAGAAACATTCGAGAAAACCAATGAAAACCAGCACAGTGTGGTTGTTTCGGGAGCCGGCTGCGGGTTCGACATTGCGTTCCTCGGTACAGAAAGCACCATTGCAGAGATACACGATTTGTTGCAAAACAAACCCCCCCGCGGCCCCACTCCGCCTCCAGAAGACGATTCACCCGCTCACACGCAAAACCCGTTTTTGTACTGTTTCAACATCACAATGAGGAAGAACGATCCTGGTGTGCGGAGGGGAGCGATTATCAAAGCCGTGTCCATTGCATGCAGGCTGCCTTGTTTTCTGTGGTGTTTTGAGGATGTTCTGAGGGCAGGGCTTCAACAATGTCTTGACATAAAAGAAGACGAAAACTGTGCAGCGCAAAAACAAATCGTCAAGAACCTGTTTCAGTCGATAAACGACCGCGAGGCCATCAACCTGGACTCCGCGGAAATGATGAGTCCGGCACGGTACGGGGTGTGGAAGTACATCATAAAAGAACCCAAGAAAATACATTTCAAAACGAAGATCGAGTTCAACAGCACGACGTATAAGGTTGCCATCCCGTACCAAGTGTCAGAGGAGGAAATATGCGTACGATTCGGTAGCGTTCGAAAACTCTTCGAGATTTTCAAAGAGTCGACGCTCAGCCTCATCGACGCCGTGCTGTCCGGCCACCGCGTGGTGCTCTCAACCTACAACCACAGCGCACAGGAAATCTGCGCCTACGTCCTCGCCGTCGCTAGCTGTTTAGTACCACCATTCAACACCATATTAAAATCCAGGGTCTTCCCTTATACATCGCTGACATGCATGGACACCTGGCAACCCTTGAGCTCATGTATTGTCGGTGCCACCAACCCCATGTTCGAGCATCGCAAGGAATGGTGGGACATCCTCGGCAACATAGATACCGGGAAGATTAGTGTGAACGCAGATATCTCGCACGCTGCGGAGCCTTCTGATACCGTATTTGCCGCTAAGATTATGGGGGCTTGTGTGGGAAGGCCTGATTCATACATAGAGGACTTCATGAGATACCACATAAGGGGATATTTTGAAAGTATATGCAAGCTTGCGGTGGGAGATTGCCTCTCTATCCCGGACACTGAGCTGCACACGCTGTGGGAGAACAACACCGCGCGGATTAAAAAATGGAAAGACGGGGGTTTTCTTTCGTTGCTGCCGCCTGCCTTCACGTCCACACACAAGCTTGCAGAGGCGCGAACTGGGTTGCTCCGTCTTCGAGGCAGCAAGATGCTCACCGAGGAGGACTCAATTGTCATTTACCAAAACTTCATCAAAACTGTTCGCACCGAGGAAGATTTGATAACCCTGCTGTCATGGATGCCCAGGGAGGCCGACGGGCTGTTCCCCATTGCGTTGGGGCTTTTCCATCCTTCTTATGTATGTGAAGAGAAACCCCCTAAACAAAAAAAAAAACAGGCTGTTAAGCTACCGTGCATTGCCTTCCTACGTAGGATCGACGCATTACACGAAGGCAAGCTGGTGATACATTCGTTGAACACGTTCCTGCTTCTGGCGTATGAAAGGAACTCGAGGCTGATGCCGGTGACGTGAGGGAGAGAGAGAGAGAGAGAGAGAAGTTAGAGTTTTTTATATTCTTATACCTCACCCCTCCTCAAAGATTTAAAGAAATTCTTCAGGGTGAGTGGTACAAAAAATATATATATATATATATATATTTATAAAAGAATAAACATGACGATCGAATCTGCAGCAGCCGCAATAAGGTCAGCAGACGTAGTTCTCTTCCTTGCGGGTACAGGTGCGACCTCCGACTCAGGTGTACCCTGTGGGTCGGACTCATGTAAGGACAACATATATGAGGATTTGTGTATGTTCCGCCCGGAGGACTTTTCCCGTGGTGTGTGCAAGGAGAACCCCGAGCTTTTCTACGGGTTTTGGGGGAGGCTGTACAACCTGTCTGTGGACGGGGCCCCTCATGAAGGATTGCAGCGTGTTGCGAAATGGAGGGATAGAGTGAACAGCAGCGACGTTGTGAGCACGATAGAGGGAAGGCTTCCAAGCTTCTTCGCATACTGCCAAGGGATCGACGGCCTCGTCGCAGGGATGTTCCCTTCAAAGGATACGTGCCAGGTGCACGGGTCGCTGAGGTACTGGCAGTGTTCGAAAAGATGTGTGAAGAAAGTCTGGAAGCTTCCTGAGGACCACCGGTTTGACTTACACCCTGTTACATTCACATGCAAAGAGAAACCGGTCGATGCGCCATCGTCCCCTCCACAGTTGCTTCCACATTACCATGACATTCCATGTGATGAATCGACGGAGACAGCGGGGCATCCTTCGATTTCTCCTTCTACTGGCCACCCGCAATGTCCTGTGTGTCGATCTCCAGCTGTTCCTAATGTGATGGATTTAGGTGTTGAAACCTGCTTAGATTCTGCCTTCAGTGCGCTTAATTACATCACGTGGCGTATGGCGGTGGAGCAGCTCGAAGCTGCGGGGACGACAAAGGTCGCCATCGTTGAAGTAGGCTGCAGCGCAAAGATCCCCACCGCACGCGAAGAAGCAGAGGAGTTTGCTGATTACCTGCACTCCCCTACTACTCTGATCCGGATAAACCCCTCCGAGGACGACGCCAGCGTCACGGCAACAACCTCCAAAACCCTCACCTTGATATCGATTCAAATGAACGCCAAGGACGCATTAATAGCAATCGACGATTTAGTTTAATTTTTTTTTTTTTTTTTTTTCCCCGGGAAAAACAAAAAAGCAAAACAAAAAAAAGAGGGGGAGAGGAGGGGGAAAAAAAGAAAAGAGAAAAAAAAAAAATGACTTCAGTGGTCATAGCTGTTGCAGCGGAGTATGGTGAGAAGAACGTCAAGCAGATCGCGTTGAGCGCGGTGGACAAGGCGGGGAAGAAGACCCTGGAAAGCCGGAGTTTTGCGGTCGCAGATGGCGCGATGCACGAGGTGTTCCCGGAGATGGACAAATGGACAGCACAGTGGAAAGGAAAGGTCTCCTTCGTAGTGGAGTCGGCGGCAAGGGTCTTCAAAAGAGACATACCCTCGATGGCGAAAAAACACCCCGCTCTCTCCGTCCCCGCTCACTGGACAAAATTCAGCGACCTCTCGAGAGAAGTAGAACGCAGTTGCAACAACAAATGTTCCGGTTTGCTCGGGATCATGCTCACGGTGGGGTTAGAACCAACCCCGACAACTACTGTTTTGGAAGAAGCAACAGTGATCGGTGACTGTGTTGCAAAGCTTCTTGTGAAGGGGAACGAGTTCAAACGTCCATTGATGGCGAAGGAGGTACCAGACAAGAAATTAAAAACGAAAAAGAGAAAGCGGGAGGACGAACAACCACAACACGAAGAACAGGAAGAAAAAGAACCGGAAGCTCCCCCCGTCATCCCCTCCATGTCCGTTCTGAGGCAAAGCATGTTTCTGTCAAACATGGCGAGAACAATGCCCCAATCCGCGTTCTCCGCGATTAAAAAACAAATTCTCAAATCAAGCTCAATCTCTTTGAAAACCGGGGAAACAACCAGTACAGAATGGGCGACGGTAGCAACAGCGTATTCGGTGGCAAATGAGGCCACACTGAAACCAATGGTGTTTTCTGTTCCATCGCTAACATCTGTCTTGGAAGCTACTGCTGCATTCACTGATTGTGAAGAATCAGATGTTCTTGCATGCTTTGCGGAAGCTGAATCCATGCCTGCTGCGAACGTAATGATTACAACTAATGATCACTTGGAGAAGCTTCTCGAGCGTCTTCAGAAGAAACCGTCGTCGGTCATCACCATCGACCACGAATCAGGGAAGAAATCTTGGAAAAATATCAAAACAAGCCTGGACGGAAACATCGCCCTCCCGATCCCTGAGACCGACACCGATGAGCCAGCGCAGCTTGAATCCGTTGTAGGGATTGAAGAACCCGGCAGTGTCGAACAAAAGGTGCTCAACGCATTCAAAACCCGCGACATGAGCTCTGCGGCAAAATATTTCAAGGAAATCGTCGATGGGAGACAACAGGTTGGGAAGTCGTTTTCGGTAGCGTGCTACTATCTCCTAGCAAACACCGTTTCAGATGTTGAGCCACCTGTAGGGATGTGCCCGGGACTTCTCGGGTTTCACGTAATGCTTGCTAGGCTAGTCATGGAAATAGATATGCTGCATGATGTCGGTTCGGGTTCTAAGAAGTCGGTCCCCACGGTGTACGAGGTGGTGAAGGCGATTCTCCGTGCTCCGTTGTTACCTTACAAGGATCCGGTTGAGGAGCAGCACCGGCTGAACCCAAACAAAAAAAGAGTCACCAAGATTAAAACCGTCCCTCCCCACGCCATTCTGCAAACTGCTATCTTGTCATCTGTTGCGAAGTACTTTGTCGACACACAAATTGACGAAATCGCCGATTTGTGGGGCGTGCGATTTGTCCACGGGCAGTCCCCTTCGACGGACTTGCACAGTGTGAAATACGGTAAAAAACATGGTATTTACGCAGCCGCGATAGAAGCGGCTATGGTCGGACGGCTTGATGGTATGCAGCTTGGTTTGAACATCGCTACGTTAAGCCATGAATCTCATTGGGAATGCCTCAAACCTCATTTCGGTCCGTTTAACAAATTCCTTGGCCGTGCCAAGCACGCGTTCACAGCGGACAAGCGTGAGGGTATTATTTACATTTCCACCGTGATCGGTGCCGCGCAGCAGACGCCTTGCGAATCGATACCCCTGTCCGGGAAAAAGCAAAATATGGTCCGCGAGCTCTCGAGGAACGCCGTTGAGGAGATTCTTCAGATCCTCCCGAGGGGCTCGCGCAAAGCGCTGCTTTCCTCCATTGGTGTGTCGATCTCCGGATGGGCGAAATTCAATACTAGACACAATGGGCTCCTTGGTGCATCCCTTCACGGGTTTCTCCTCAAGCACCCAGAGGCCTTTATTGTATCGGGCAGATCAGTATGCAGAACTGACCCCAAAACTACCCCTGAGTTTGAAACAAACCTCTTGAAACATGGAGGTAGGGAAATTGGTATGGAATTAAAAAAAAATAAAATAGAATAAAATCTCATAGGCGATGAAGATGCCGGTTCGCGTAACCAGAAAAAGCGAAAGAGAGGCTCCAGACAGGACAGGCTTCACAGTGTATGTTTGAGAGTGAAAAACTTTTTACAAAAAAAAATTTTTTTTTTTTATAGGTTATCACGGACAAGTACAACAGAAAGGCGGCCAGGAAGAACAGTTTAAGGTCCGCAAAGATACAGAAGATCCCTGGGTTCGGGAAGAGCAAGGGGAAGTACAAGGGCAGAGGTACCACCCCTCATTTCATGAAGTGAGGTGCCGCCTTCTGTTCTCATTTACCTTTATTTTCATTTTCACACACGATCAACATAAAAAAAAAAAAGAAAAAAACCAAAACTGTATCAGTATCAGATATCCCCCCTCCTTCCTTTCCCCCCCCCCCCCCTTTTTTTGGGGCCCAATCCCCCCCTTTTTTTATATTGTTCCACATTTCATCATTTTTTTCCTTTTTTTTTCCCTTCTCCACACCCTCGTTTTTTTTTTTTCCGGTAAGCTTTTATAAAAAGACTTTTCTTTTTTTTTTCTTTTAGAAATTTCTCAACTAGGGCAAAAAAAAAAAAAAGAAAAGAATGCAGGACAAATGCAAGCTGCAAGGAAGCAATTATTCGACAGGTCAGTAGCATGCATCACCAAGACGTTAGGGGTAAAATCGATAATCGCCAACAAGGTGAGGATGGAAGCAGCCGTCTTAAGAACAGCCCGCCTGCCCCAACAAGCATGGACGGAGTGCGCGGAGAAGGATCTGATCCAGGTGCTCTACAATGTCGAAAAAGCAGAATGCTCCCCGAATGTCATCAAAAACATCTTGGGGCGAACGGTCAAAGAACTAGACAAAAAGCTGTCGTTGAAAACCGGATTCACCGTGCGAATCACCCGACGGGTTTACCTGGAAGTCCAAAACGTCAACTCCATTACGTTCACACCAGATCTCAAGGTGAAGAGGGTGGCGAACAATTCGAAACCGCAGAAAAAAAGAATTCTGAAAACGATGACCCTCGTCCAAATTGACGGGCGTTCAGTGAATACCCTTCACGACCTTCGAACCCACCTCGACAAAATCTTCCCGAAAAACAAAAGAATCGAGCTTTCCTTCGGTGAAAAGGGCCCTGTTATAACCCCGAAGGAGATATCCATTCTGTACTGGATACTAGGCCGCAACATATTGGACGAATGCGACATGAAGCATGTTACATCAATCACAAGCGCGGTGTATACCCAAGCATTGACGAGAAATGCCACAACTGAAGATCTCTTGCTATTTCTGTGGGGTTGTTCAAAAATGCAAATACCACTGGAACAGTGCCAGTGGGCATTCGAACATGTAACACCAATGCTGCGGTCAACCAGCGATGTTGCGAGGGCCATGTGGGCGGCGTCGAAGCTTCAAAACGATTTGCAACCCTTTCTCCATCCCGGGTCCCTGCCTAGACGGCTGCTGATGAAGCCTGTTGGGACAGTCCCGTGGAGAGCTAAACATGTTTGCAATGTCTTGTGGTCCCTGACTGCTCAAGAAGCAGTCGACCCCGAAATATTCCACGCCGTCGAGAAAAACCTAACCGTTTTAAACATTGCGAGAGACACCACTCCTGAAGGGATAACCTCCTTGTTGTGGTGCTACAACCGCATGCCTTCCTGCGACGTTTCAATGGTCCAATTAATCATCGATTCCCTCTCAAATCAAACCGCCCCTAAAATCCACGACGAGGAAATGTGTGTTAGTGTCATCCGGGCATGCGGTGTCCATAACTTACAAATTCCTGAAAAATTTGAAAGCGTTGGTTTGTTGCTGATTCCAAGAGGCGGTTCTCGGTTCATATGTGGGATGATGACTGCTCTCGGGGTTATGGAGGCACCCTCAGTACTCGATTCTGCCGTGGTGGATCGTTTCAAAACGACATGGGAGGGTTTTCAAACTGACGAACTTTGCATGTTTATGGAAGGGTTCAGCAGGTTGAAGGTCGCCACCCCGGAGTGGTTCAGCAAGGTGGTGGAGAGGTTATCAAACAGAATACATGAAATACCTGAAGAAATACTTGACAGAACTGCAAGTGCAGCAGCTGTACTGCATACTTCTGCCACGGAGTTTTTTCACGAGTTGTCAGTGCGGTTGGTTGAGACTGATGTGATGCTCACGGCGCACTCTTCAGCGAGATTTTTGTGGGCGTTTGCTGCGGTTTCCGCAACGCTTTTCATGGAGCTGCAAACGGTGTTGTTTTCTGCGATTACTTCGTCCCCGCAATCTCTGCTCCCCAAGGATTTGACCAGACTGCTCTCCTCCCTTGTGGTTCTACGGGAGACAAGCCACACGATTCTCGATCCTTTGTTCCTCCAGTCGCACTTCCTCCTTCCCTCTATCGATGCTGCCACAGCATCCTCGCTTTTAATGAGTTTTTCAAAGTTGAACGCCCCCTCCAACCATTACCATGTGGCCGAGCTGCAACAAAAGATACTTTCATCCCCGGGTGCCGAAGTGATTCGTCTGGTGGCGAACACCGGCGTGAATATGGGAAAACCGTTTTGAATAATCCTTTTTTTTTTTTTTTTTTAAATTTTCTTCTTCGAAAAAAAAGAAACTCCACCTCCGGGTCCGTCTGGACGAAAGCTTCACCAAGCTTTTTAACCGCCCAAATGCATGGGGGGCACACCCACTGGGTGGAATCTTCCACTGGAAGAAACGCCTAACTTAGGCGTGGCGGGCAGCGAGAGGACAAACATGTCCTCTGCCCTTTAGCGCCACACCTCGCACAGTGCACCGCAGTGTCACCGTGCGAGGTTTCGCACTCCTCGAAGATGCAATCCGCGAGGTGAGGTGCACGCTTCCCGACGGGTATTCGAGGTCCGCGTATTGGACCAGATCATCCCAGTCTAGTGCCCAGTCTAGTGCCGTCATATTTTTGTTTGTACGTGCCGGGTAAAACCTGGAGAAGTTTGTCAACCCGAAACACGTTGCCAACGTCAAGGAGTAAAGGAGTCAAAGACTCGTTCTTGCACAAAAATTTTTTTTTAAAAAAAAGTGGGGGAGAAGATGCTTCGAACGATAACCAAGCGGTGGTGCACGGTCGCCGCCGCGGCGAAGGCGTCTGAAACGGAATTCTTTAAAAGGGAGCTGATGGGTGCCAAGGACGATGAACCGGTGCTGCGTTTCTTCACGAAACGAATACAGGCGAGCGACCCCCCAACAGTCATAAGAGAATACGTAGCGATGACAGAACACACGGAATGGAACTACGCCGCACCGAACGTGCAACTCAGTGCAGATACACTGAACACAGTAATGTCCGCATACATGGCACTCGCCCCAAGGAAGAAAGCTGGATGGGCATTCCGCCCCGTCAAAAGGCTACTACAAAAAATGGAGTGGAAATCCAACACGAGCATCTCCACCCCGAACTCCGCAACGTATACCATCTACCTGCAGAATCTAGCGGAACAGTTAGTGATGGGGTACGCCGTGGAAAACCCGATCGTTGAGGCGAACCACTGTTTGGAACAGCTCTCCCACCGAGGGCTGGAGGTAACCCCTGCAGCTTACACCGCTTTGATACGAATCTACAATATCATGCATCGAGACGCAAGGGTCTTCTGGAAGAGGGTAATGGCGGACAGTGTTCCGGTAACGATCCACATGGCGAAGGTTCTGCTCAACACATCGATACTCATGAAGGACGGTTTACTGGCTGCAGAGGTGTTACGGGAATGCGAGGACGTCATACCGCCGGGTGTTCTCGTGAAATTCATGCAAACCCTTACTGAGTTCCACGGTCCGTTGACCGCACACTCTTCTCTCTGCGACCTCATCCCCGACGGGACAATGATCAACAAGGGCATCCTTCGCGACGCTGTATGCTACTGTTCCAACCACGATCCAGGCCTCGCTTACAAAATCATGGAAAAATTCTCGAAACCGAGCAACGATACCGACGGCTCAGCACAGGGGATGGCGGTGTACCTCAAACACATTGTGATGGACAGGAACCCAACACTGTTCGTCAAGGGTTTCTGCACCATCTCTCACGCGCTTCCAAAAAACACCTTACCCGCACCGTACGGAAATGTGGAGTGGTACCAACAATCTGTGTTAAAGCTCGCTGAAAGCGACTTCCCTTCAGTTGAAGTGAAACACTCAGACGGCCCGCACGCAAAAATGCTCGCCACATCGCATCTATGCGGGCAAGGCTTGCTCAAGGAAGCCGTTGAATATAGTGTAGCGGCTTCGAAGAAAACTGAGTCTGCATTGCCGTGCCTCGCTGCGCTTCATGGCTTCACATACAGGTCGCACGAGAGACAGTACGAAAAGATCATATCGATGATGAAGGCGAAAGGTGTGAAGGTGACCCCGGAGTGCTATGACGTGGCTGTGGTGCTGTCATGTCAAGCTGATGACTTGGACTCAGGTCTTCGATGGACCGCAGAGCACACCGAAGCGTACCCCTCCACTCCTCTCTCCAGGAATGCCTTTTCCCATCTCCTTTATTCAGCCTGCGTGGTCGCCGACATCCAGCTCGCTTCTGGGATCCTACAAAAACTGCAAACCACACGGGTTAAGCTGCCTTACGAGCTGAAAGGCCCATGCATCGCTGCCATTACACAGGCTGACTGGAGGGGCCGCGCTGCTGAAGAATTCTCCGACAATTTCGAAGCGTACCATGAGGCGGTGGTTGGGCAGAACAAGTCGATTATGGACATCTCGCTGGCTGATTACCTCAAGGGGAATCAGCCTTGATGTACATTTTGTCCCCTCTTTTTTTTTTTTTTTTTTTTTTTTTTTTTTTTTCTTTCTGCTATTTTTTTTTTTTTTTTTGAGATTGTCAAAGGGAGGGAGGGAGGGAAATGCTGTCCGAAAAGGAAGAAGAGCAGGATGTATTGTCGCCGGTTAGAAAGCTTTTTGACCACGCGAGGAACACGCAAAACCAGGACCTGTGCAGGCTGAGCGAGCTTGTACTGGACAGAGCCGGCGAGGAACTTTCAGAGGTCCAACGTAGAAACATCCCGGAAATCCGTTTGCTGATCGAAGAAAACATGGAACTCGACAAAAAAATAGATTTTCTGAACCAAGCGATACCCATTGGCTGTGCTTCTGTGCTGTTTCTCGTGTACGTGGTGGGGATCGCCAACGCCCTGTCGCTCATAGGAGCCCTTTGGAACACGTTTGCAAACAACCGCCTGTCGTGCTCCGCCACATTCGTGATGGTGGCAGCGGTCGTTACCCGTTTCAAGATTGCCGTTAAAAAAAAGAAAACCCAGTCTTTTTCCAAAGACTACCCGAAAAATGCGTTAAAACAGGATGAAGAGGAAGACATCCAGCGGTCGTTTGCAAAGGCTTTGAAACCGTCCGTCGTAGCCGGCACCACTTCGTTCAAAGGAAAACGGCTAATCACGGAGAGATACCCCGTAAAGACCACCACGAAACCTCTAAACACACAACCCCTTATTCCCAAAGACTCCACGAAACGAAGAAAGAGGAGAAAAATACTAAACACAGTTTAAAACATAAGTTTTTTTTTCCCCTCCCTCCCCGAAAATTTTCAAGGGAGTAAAAAAAAAAAAAAAAATGCTGTCGCAGACAAGGATGGCGCGATGCGCATTCCGGCAATGGGCGGCGGTTGTCAGAGAGGATTGGAGGAAATCCCACGGAAAGAACAATCCTTTGTTCAACGATCTCAAGGTGAAGTACTGGGAAACGATACCTGCAATGCCCGAAGGCTGCCACGTGATGGATATCGCAGGAGTGTTCCAAGAAGACGCAGGGTTCAAAGACCTCAACGAAAAGCTCCAGAACATCAAAAACGACACAGGCGTAGATGTCAGAATGTACCTCCTCGGTGACGCAGGCTCGCACGTCACTAAAGAACTCTCCCGAAACCTAGGCATCCATCTCTCAAAGTCCACGAAGCACCACAACACCATCACCATCGTCATGTCACGAAAAAATGGAACTCTTGACACGTATCCCGGAGCAGGCGTGGCACATATAGTGAACAGGTACTGGGTCGATCGACAGTTCAAAAAGATCTTCAAGGTGTACTTCAAGGGAAGGGAGTGGGATGTCAAACTTCTTGAATACGCCGGCGCCATCGACGCCACCACGAGAAACAACAAACGTTTCATTCTGACAACGGGCCCACCCATCCTCCCCTTTCTGTACAAATATTGGCACGCCATTCTAATATCTCTGATACTCTTTTACATCAAAGCGTCGGAATATCTAGAATACTATAAGTACTGGGACGTTAGATGGTGTTCAGACTGTAAAATATTCATGGAGGGCCATCCCGATGACGAAATGCTGTGGAACAACCTCACATTGGGGCAGAAGAAGGAAGTGGAGCTCGACTGTGTGAAGTATGCATTGTGGAAATGCCCAACCGTCGACTGCGAGAACTGCTTTGTTGAAGAAGTGAAGTGGAACTCCCTGCGAAACGACTGCCTCATTTGTATCAAATGCCGCCACCGGACCTCCTGGGGCCGCCGTGTTGTAGGTGCCACTCCCGACGAGCACAACACAGGAGAAGCCATCAATATGCGGACTTGTAAATTCTGCGGTTTTGAAGAAGCTTGGCTCTCCCTCATCCCCGCCAACCTCGGCTCCGGTGTCACCCCGGACCACGACAGGCAGACGGTCGGGTCATACGGAGGCAAATGGGAACAGGTGCTGCATACTTCATTCCTTGGCAAGTTTATATTCCCCGGTGCGGGGAGTCCTGCTGCAGAAATAAGAAGGGTATGCTTTTTTTTTTTTTTTTTTTTTTTTTTTTTTTTAATAAAAAAAAATATAAAAAAAAAACGTTCAGGGCGGTGTTGGTGAACTTTCCGATAAAACTACAACGTATTACCATAAGTAGAACTGGGGAGAGGGGGGGCGACACGTTATTTTTTTTTTTTTTTTTTTTTTTTTTTTTTTACCACCCGGTTCAATTATCTTCAAATCTTCACTAAAAGGCGGGGAGAGAGGAAACAAAAAAAGAGGGAAAAAAAAAAAAAATGGCGTCTGCGGGAGCGCTCAAAACCGCTGCAAAGGGCGGTGCGAAGTTCAGCAAAGGGGAGGCGGCGAGCGACTTCCCCATACTGTGCGAAACGTGCCTTGGACCAAGCGAGTTCGTGAGAATGATCAGAAGCGAGCACGACAAGGAGTGCACCGTGTGCAAAAGACCAATGACCTGCTTCAGGTGGAAGCCTGGGAAGGACAGCAGGTACAAGACCACAGTGCTTTGCCAGGCCTGTTCTAAGACGAAAAATGTATGCCAATGCTGCATATACGATTTGGAATACGGGCTGCCCGTTGCAGTGAGAGACGCATACGCCAAAGGTGACGATGTGCAAAGACACCTGAGTGATGTGCAGAGAGAATATTTTGCTGAGCGGAACGAAGTAGCGTTGGCAAAGGGGCAGCTGACACCTCACCAGTCGGGAGAAACAAGACATGCTACCAACACAGAGCTGCAGAAGCTCGCCAGAACCTCCCACAATTACGAGAAGAACCGTCCTAACATCTGTTCATTCTTCGTAAAAGGCGAATGCCGAAGGGGCAAGGAGTGTCCTTACCGCCACGAAAAACCCGAGGAGTCCGAGATGAAGCACCAGAACATCAAAGACCGGTACTACGGCAACAACGACCCTGTCGCGAACAAGATATTCCGACTCCAGCGACAGCGGGAAGAGGCGCTCGAAACACGGAAGCAGCAGCAGGAAGAAGACTCCATGCAGCAAGCCCTTCCTACTAGTTTCAACCCTGCGCATATCACACCCCCCCCTGGGTCTGCTCCCACTACTCAGATGTTCGACAATGCCCCTCAGCCCGAGCAGCCCATGTATCCCTCTGCTGTATGTTAACCGGAACTACATTTTTAAATAAAAAAAAACCTCACAGAGCGGGAGTTGGATGGGTCAACGATCCTTCAGAGAGACGTAAGAAAAGTTTTTTTTAAAAAACTTTTTGAAATGGAAGTGGGGGGGGGGGGGGGGGGGGACAGTTTACAGAATCAAAAAAGTGTTTTAGGAGGGAGGGAGGGGGGGGGGGGGGTCTCACCCGCTTCTACTTCCTTTCAGTTCCCTCCCCCCCCCCCCTGCCCCAATCCCTCTTTTTTGAGGAGGAACTTGCATACCACAAAAAAGCCGGGAAAAAAAAAAACACACCCCGCCAACTATTCCTTCCCCCCCCCCACTCCATTCCCATTAAAAAAATAATCGCCCCCAGGTAGAGAGGGAGGGAAGGTGGGAGGAGGGAGAAAACAATGTATTATTACCAACCTAAAGTCGGGGAAGACCCCGTGAAGGTAACAGTGATAGCCGAGCTCGGAGGCCGGATGGTCAGCATCAAGGAGGAGGGAAATGGGAGAAAATGGGGCTGCGTCCTCATCGACGACCTTGAAAAAATTTCTCAGGTAGGCACACAGAAGAGAAGAGAGAAACGAACGAACATCCCAGGCACCCTCCTAACCCTCGCAATCTTAATATGGGTCTGCCTAGCTTCAACCTACTATTTTACAACGAAAAAAACATCTGGAAAATGGCGGAAATCTCAAGGTGCGTTCACATCCGACCACACACTACACACTGCCGAGTGGATCTCTGAGAGCCACGCCAAGAAGTGGTGCGACGACAACCCAGCCTGTCATGGGTTTACATATCAAACAGGCTCATACACCCGTGAGGTCTTCTTTAAAACACAAAACACTGTTCGCAACCACGACCCCGACTGGGTCTCCCTATGGAAAGAAGAATCACCCATCAATGAAGGCACAGTCGCGAAATTTTCAACCCCAGCTGGCGAACTCCGTGTGTCCCTAGTCCGGCACGAGATGGTGGTGTCGTTCTTCACCCTCGCATCCGGCTGCGGGGGGAAGCGGAAGAACTCTGTAAACCGAATACTTCGTGTGGAGAAGACCCCTCCCAACTGGGGTGAAAATGGGTTCTTCGGCCCCCCTTATGCTTTGCTGCAGGGCGATGTAGTTGTCACAGACAACTCTATGGCCTGCCCACGGGGTGCTCTTACTCCCGTAACAGGATTCGACCGCAGTATTGCCCGTCATTCGCTGTGTTGTATTCGGCATGTGCCGATGGAGTCGTTGCAGTTTTTTATTGCGGCGGCTCCGCACCCTGAGTGGGCTGGGTCCTTCGAGGTGTGGGGGCATCTGGAGCCCTCCTCAGTGCCTGTCTTCGACCACCTCCTCGAGCTGCAAACACAACCCGCCACATGGGGCACAACAATCGTCCAGGCTTTGAAAAACCCTCTGCCTATAGAGTTCATCGGGATTGTTGAAGTTGCCGGTTGAGATTTTTTTTCTTTTTACCGGTTTTAACCCCTTCTTTTACACAAAAATCGGGGGGGGGGGGCGGTTCCTTTTTCTTTTTCCCATTTTCTCATTTTTACCTTCACCTTCAAAAAAAAGGGGGGGGCGTTTTTTTTTTTTGGGAGGGGAACACATGTTCCAAGGCCCCCCTGTACGGACCCCCCGGTATGCGCCCAGCATTGGCGAGAAGCGAAGGGTGCCGCAAAAAGCACCGAAGAAAAAGTTGAAACAGCTCCCCGGTCTTAACATCACAGGCTACGGGGACAGAATGGTGCAGGAAAGGATGATGGCAGCGGCAGAGGTGGGGAGGGGACTGCCACCGGAAACAACAGTCTATAGAAAACTCGTAACAAAATACCTGGTGGAATGGATGAGGGAGGCGAAAGTGGCTGGGGAAAAAGGTGGTGAAGAGGAGCTCATGCTAAAAGAATCACCCTCTGTAGTCGACAACCGCCTAGCGGCACGGCCGGTCATGTTGCCTTCGATGCGGCAGGCTGCTGCGAGAAATCCTACGCCTGTTTGCCAGCCTCTTGTCTTGCCACGGTCTCCCTTCTCCCTCTCCCCGTCCCCGACTAACCCGACAAAGGGATATTTCCCTTCGGCTCGTCTTCAGTTTCAGCTTGGTTCCCAACCTTCTCGTGACCCGCATGGGCAAACCACTTGCTTCAACGCCACCGACTTCTCCCTCTCCCCAACTGCCAGAGAGGCCCCGAGACCGCAACGACTGCCCCCGTCGTACCCATTGGCGGAAGACGGCAGGACGTTGCGTGTAGGGTTGAAGAAAAAGACCTTGAAGTGAAAAACAAAACAAAAAACTTCCGTTTTTTCCCCCCCCCCCTCTCTTTTTTCATTTCATTTCATTTCATCCCCTTCTTTTTTCTTAAACTCTATATAAAGGAAGGAGGAAGGGGTGCACCGTGTTGGTGTCTTGTTGTAGATGTCCTTCAGCCGCGCGCAGGACCTGCCGTTCTACTGCGAGGAAACAGAGTCTGAAGTGTACTGGATCTACGCCGGGAAGACTCTGCAAGACACAGATTATGTGTGGGAAGAGAGGCGAAAGGGAACAAGGGTGTTCTACAAATGCAAGGGAAGCGGCGCGAAACAATGGCGGCTCCCGGCGAAAGGGACCGCGGAAAAAAAAACAAGCAAGGGAAAGGAGCGGCGGGGGGTGAACACCGACGACCTGCTAGCATACAACGGTGGTGTGGAACCTAAGGAGATGTCGCAGAGGCTGTCAAACGTGAAGCGAAACTTCTTTTCGGGAATTTTAAAATGCAAAGATGAGGAAGAACACGACACAAATTCTATTGGGCCATCGTACCAGTCGCTGCTCATCCCAGAGACAGCTAGACGAACGACAAGCAGCAGCCATCATAAGAACCACAGGCGCCGCCGCCCCCCTACCCGTCTTCAGTCGACCGCCTCGCATCTCTCTTCACGTTTCGCAGCCGACGAGGAGGCGAATTTTCTCGACATTCTCGCGGAACAAGAGGCGAACGATTCTGACGAAGAAGCTGCCTTTCTCGAGCTCCTCTCCAACTCCACTTGTTCGCCGTCCCCTCTTAGGACGACGCTCAACTCCACAAGAACCTTTTCCCGGCAAGAATCCGAGCCCACCGGTAGTCCTCGGGTATGAATGGGAAAAAAAAAAAAAAAAAAAAAAAAAAAAAAAAAAAAAAAAAAAAAAAAAAAATAAGGTTTGCATTGTACGGGCACCCCACCAACCTGTTAAAGAAACCATCAGAGCTTTTGAGTGAACAAAAAAAAAAAAAAAAACCTTCCGTGTCCCCCCCTTTGAATGTGGGGATATATAGAAAAGAAAGAGGGGGGCGGGGGGGAAATATTATTGAAAAAGAATGAGAATGGGGTAGTGTCAAAAAGAAAAGAAAGACACCCCCCCTTTTTTTTATACTCATTTTTTTTTTCTCCCCCTCTTTCCATCACCCAATATAGAAAAGCAAAGAGGGGAAATAAGGAAAGGAGTATGCATAGGAGGGGAGATGGAATGGGGAAAGGGATTTTTTTTTTTTTTTTTTACACCTCATTTTTTATGGTCCTTTTGAGTTGTGTTAACTATTCCCCCCCCCCTTTTTTTTCTTTCTCATGACACTTAACTAGCTCGTTATGTTTGACTTTAATCCTTCAGCTTTCCACGAAACGCAAGCCCGGGGGGAGGAGGGCAGGTTATTTATTGTTGGTTTTTTAAAGAAAAGAAAGAGAAAAAAAAAAAAAAAAAAAAAAAACCCACAACGAATGAAATGAAGAAAAAAAAAAAATAAAGAATCGGTAATTGTCATTGTACAAGCCAAGGGTTAAACCTGCCGAAGGGTTAACCAAAATAAATAAATAAATAAATTAAGCGTGAAATTTTTGATCTGGGGGCATTTGTTCTTTCTTTTTTTTATGAACCCCGTGTTGCATGTATGGAAAGAAAGGAAGAAGAAAAAAAAAAAGAATTGAGACACAGGAGGGGGAGGGGTACATTGGTGCCATTAAGTTTGCTGGTCTCTAAGTTTACCTATGCCCGTTGTTTGAAATCCACTTGAACATGCTGTAATGCCACGAGACTGAACAATGCCGGGGGAACTGGATGTTTTTAAAAGTTGGCAAACCTTAACCTTTTTTTTTTATTTTAAATCGCGCTTTCTCCCCCCCCCCATTTTTTTTGAAATAGATTTACCCTGTCAATTTTTTTTTTTTTTTTTTTTTTTTTTTTTTTTTTTTTTTTTTTTTTTTTTTTTTTTTACCACATACTGATGAGAAGGAGGGAAGGGTGGGTGGAGACCCCACAAAATATCAAAATTTCTTCTGAAACTGAGAGTGCTTGTCATCAAAAGCCCTATCTCCCTCTTTATTCTTCCATAGTATTTTTTCTTTCTTTCTTTTTTTTTTTTTTTCCGATTTATGTTGTCAGGTGCTTGCACGCAAAAAAAAAAAAGTTTAGGTTTTTCGTTCCCCTCCCCTCCTTTCCCCCATTTTTTTTTTTTTTTTTTTTTTGTGAATATCCAATCCTTTCCTGGACTTGGTCGATGAAAGTTTCTTTTCTTTTTTTTTTTTTTTTTTTTTATCGCCTAACAAAAAAAAAAAAAAAAAAAAAAAAAAAAAAAAAAAAAAAAAAAAAAAAAAAAAAAAAAACAGTTTGTAAAACACAAACAGGAATGGTAATCGGCATCCCTCCACCAAGAACGAACAGCCTCGTAGGAAGCGACGAGTCTGCAAGCTGCAACAGCAGTGTGGGGTGCTCGAGTGATGGTAGCAATAACAGCAAGAGAAGAATGTTTGCTGCGAAACTGGCGGGAATTGAAACAGATGAAGATAAAATGCGTGTTTTGAGGGTGACAACGCAACAGCAGGCTCAGCTACTGGCGATGGAAGAACAAGGCAGACAAGTGGTTTTGGCACATGCACTGTCTTACCCACACATCCCCTCAACTTTTACCGAGTACCTGCGTGTGTTGGGTACTGAAGGGGTTGTTCTTGAATCACTCTCAAATAAGTCTTCTCGCAGCCAGTCACTGTGTAGCGAAGATTTCCCCCCTGCTGCCTCGTCACCTGTTGTTTTAAAGGCTAATGACATATCTGTCGAAAAATTCTCCCACAACACCAAAAAAGCAAAGCGACGGAACAAAAAGGATAACGAAGGTGAATGCTGCACTATTTGCTAAAATAAAATAGTAAACCCCCTCCCCCCCAGGATGGGGTAGGGGAAAGAAGAAGAAAAAAAAGATCAATTTTCCCTTCCCTCCCCTTTCCTTTTTTTTTTTTGGCAGAAAAAAAAGAAAATGGGGGAAAAAAAAAAGAAAAGATAAGAAATGGGAAAACAATTAATATGAATTTTATTATTATCCCTTTTTCCCTTTTCTTTTTTTTTTTCCCTTCCTGCTCTTGTTCCCTCTTATGCTAAAGAGGAGTTGGAAAAGAAAAACAAAAAAGAAAAGAAAAAACAAAAAGAAAGTACCCAGGACGGGGTGTGGGGGCCTTTTATTTGGCTTTTCCTCTCCCCTTTCCTTTTTTTTTTTTTTATGATGATTCATCATCAACAGGAAAAAACAAGAAAAAAAAAAAGAAGAAAAGAAGAGAAAAAAAAAAAAAAAAAAAAAAAAAAACGAAAGGAAGAAAATTCTTTGCCAATCTTCCCCCCTTTATTATTTAGAATTAGTCAACAAGAAAAGGGGTAGGCGTGGCTGAAAGATGGCTGTTGGCAGTTGCGGGAGTAACACGAGGTCCATAGAGTTGTTTGTAGCCGCTGTTTTTTTTATTTTAAGGATGGGTCCTCAAGTGGGACTTGCTTTTCAACACCGCTCCCAGCCGATTCTGTCCCTTTTCGGCCCCCTCCTCTTCAGATCACTTTTTTGATATTTTTTTTTGAAAACCACATTTACCTTTTAAACCACCTTTCTTTTTCCCTTCTCAAAAAAAAAAAAAGAAAAAAAATGGAGGGTATGATAGAAAAAAAAAAATAGTATGCATGGGAAGGGAGGGGGAGAACGAAGGAGAGGAAAATCATGAAATTATCTTCCCCCATCCATCTTCCCCTTAAAACTAAAATCTAAATTTTATGATTTATAAAATGTCTGGTTGTTCTAGAGAAGGCGGCTCAACTTCTTACCCGCCTGATCTTTCTATTTTTTTTTAAAATAATTTTTTTGCGAATTTAAGTACTCGGGAGCATTTGTTGAGGAAAAAAAAAAAAAAAAAGGGAGGGAGGAGGGTGTGTCCCTCCCCCTTTTTTTTTTCGCGCAAACAAGCCCCGGCCCTACTTGCCAGCTCTTCCTGCGCCTTTGTTTTTTTTTTTTTTTTTCTTAGAAAAAAAAAAAAAAGAAAAAAGACAGTAGCCGTTCTATCCCACTCGGTTTTCTCTATTCTATCACCTATCCTTTTAAGGATTAGTTCACTCCTAAAAAGAAAAGAAAACCGTGCTATTCATCACGTTATTATTAATCAATGCCCCCCCTTTTTTTTTTCCCTCTTGTATTTGCAACTCTAGTTTAAACCAAAGAAAATTGGAAGAAGCAAACGCCACCCTTTTTTTTTTTTTTCCTGTATCTCTGACCTTTTTGACGTGGCCCTCCCCCTTCTTCAATACAAAAAAATTTTGTTTCCTTTGATCGAAGGTGATGAAATGAAAAGTAAGATGAAAATAATTTCTTGTGGGGGAAGGGAGGGGGGGGAAAATCCATTGTTGCATTCTTTTCTATTGCCTATTTTTCTACACCCTCTTTTTTTTTTTTTTTTTTTTTTTTTTTTTTTATACTACCTAGCACGGAGTGCGCCCCTAATCAGTGCAATGTGCTTCTGGAAGCAGGGCTCTCTCGTTTTTACTGGAGAAGTTTTACTCTGTTGTTTTTTTTTTTTTTTTTTTTTTTTGTTGTAGCATTTCTTTTTTTTTTTTTCTTTTTTTTTTTTTTTTTTTTAAATTTACTTACAAGCTGCTTTCTCTTTGAAATTTTGGCTTCTATTCACTCCCACAGTCATTTTAAGCGATCCATGAGGCCTCCATGCCATCTTACCTTATTGGTACGAGGAAGACCCCAATTGATCGGATCATCTTTACAGTCTTGTTGTGAGTACCTGGACGACCTGAGGGGCGGCGGTGTCCTTGCAGGACTCAATGAGAAGAGGGTGTTTTGAATGGAGACAAACGGTGTAAAAATTTTCATCCGAAAACAGCTCGACAGTAAAATACAACGATGTATTTTTTTTATGAAAAAAAATAGTTTTTTTTTTTTTTTTTTTTTTTTTTTTTTTTTTTTTTTTTTTTTTTTTTGCCTCGAAATACACTCCTCCCATTTTCTTCAATAGAGACGTCCTTTTCCTTTATGTCTCTTTTTATCCTTTATGTCTCTTTTTCTTTCTTTCTTTCTTTTTTTTATCACCCGCTGCTCACTTAACGCCAAATAGTGTTGCAACCAAAGCCACATTTATCTTCAATGTAAAAAAAAAAAAAAAAAAAAAAAAAACAAACATGGAATATGCAGATACGTGAAACATCTGCCAAAAACGAATTTTGAATTAAAGTAAAGAAGATTAAGAAAACCTTTTTCTCTGTCTCTCTCTCTCTTTTCTTTCCTTCCCCTCCTTATCTTAAGTTATGTTTCCGTTTCTTCTTTTTCTCCGTTAGTCCTCCTTTCCCTCCTTTTATTCTTTTAAATCTGTATTTTTTTTTTATTGGGAACCTTTAAAAAAAAAAAAGAAAAAAGAAAAAGAAAAAGAAAAAACTTAATATCCCTCCGCTGGGCCCGCCGGCTAGGGAAATAAAGGCCTCTTTCTTTTTTTTTTATAAATTTTCCTGGTATTATTTTCATCACCCAGTTTTTTTTCTTCTTCTTTCCCCCCCCCCCCCCCCCCCCCTCCCTCTCCCCTCCCCTTCCTTTTTTCTTCTTCTCCCTTTTTTCTGTTTTCCTTGACTTTTTTGGAACAAGGATCGGAAAAAGGGCATGAGAAGGATGCAAACTGGAAAGAGAAGGGAATAAGGAATAATGGGGGGGAGAGGGGAACTGATAAATTGAAAAAGTGAGACATAAAAGAAAAAAAAAGTTTTATCTCAGCTTTTTCCCCTAGAACCTTCTTTTTCTTCTTCCCCCCCCCCCCCCCCCCCCCTTCAACCCCCCCCTTTTTGTTCCCTCTTGAACAGAAAAAAGTCGCTTCCTTTCATTTTTTTCTCTCCTTCGTTCACCCCCCCCTTTTTTTTCCCCTGTTGAACAACGCAATAATAAAGTAGAAAACAGTGTTTGGTTTCGCTTTACGCTGTATAACCAAGAATGAACAAAAAAAAAAAAAAAAAAAAAAAAAGAAGAAGCAAGTGATTTGGAGAAGGGGGTGGTGAAACTGAGCTGCGCTGCACATACTATGCATGTTATCACGTTTAGAAGTGGTCAATTAGGTGTAGATCCTCTTTTTAAATGTCTCTCTTTTTTTTTTTTTTTTTTTTTGCATTTTGAAACAGCTGGCAGGGTGGGGGGGGTAGCACCTCGACATCTTCAGCTTTTTCTTTTCCCTCTCTCTCTCACAATTTTGACCTTCTGCGCTTTGCACAAGATAAATTACGCTTCTCATGCCCCCTTCTTATTTTTTTTTCTTCTTTTTTTTTTTTTTTTTCTCTCTTATCCCTCTCAACGTTTTTTCTTTTCTTTTTTTTTTTTTTTTTTTGCTGGAACAAGTAAGCAATTTTTAAAAAAGAAATTGTTTTATTGGAGAAAAAAAAAAAAAAAAAGAGTAGAAATGCAGGCTGTTTTTTCTGTTTTATCCTTACTGTTACTGTGGGTGAAAACAGCATGCACAAATAATCAAAAGACTCTTCGGGGGATGCGAGAAATCACCCTTTTGGGTTGGCCTCCAGTTTTTTTTTTAATGAAAAAAGCCGTCATGGCATCACCGAACAGAAGATCAATTCACTGCGGTGGGGGAGGGGCGGGGGGGGGGCATAAAATAATCACCACTTTCTGAATTTTATACTTTCTCCCCCCCCCCCCTTTTTAGTTTACTATCTTTCTTTCCCCCCCCCTTCTTTTTACTTAAACAAAAGGAGAGGGAAAAAAAAAAAAAAATGCCGCCCAAAAGAGGCAAGAAAAAAGATGACAAGAAAGACGACAAAAAGGAGGTGGAAGTCGAACCAGAGCGTCCGGATGGCAAGAAAACGATCTTAGTGGGCGGGTGGAGCCAGGTGCAGGACATGGCACAGGCGGTGGGCCTTGTAACCCCCGACTCTGAAAATATCATTGTGATGCCTGGGGTGTATGAGGACAGAATTGTGTTGGAAGACCTTCCTGCCGGCCTAGAGGTTCAAGGCGAGAATGTTGTTTGGAGCAAAGGCGTGGAAGTCGGTTCAAAAGTGGCGATAAAAGGCATCACATTAAAGGGGGACAGTGTTGTGGGGAAATCAACAGGATGGGCTTTCCTCGACTGCATTTTCGAAGATGGTAACAATTTGCTGACCCTCCACCCGGGGGTAGACGGGACGGTAAAAAATTGCGTTTTCAGAAAAAATGTTAAAAGCTGTGTCTACTGTTTTCCTCAGGCAAAGGGTGTTGTTGAAGGGTGTACCTTCCAAGGTGATGGGGGGGCTTTGACTGCGGGTGTTACGTGTGACAATTCGGCAACAAAGTTCCACAAGAACCTCTTCAACACGCTGGCCACCGGTGCCTATATTTTCTGTTCTGTCCCTCCTTCATCTCCGTCTGACCCGCCGGCCACCCCTACCTTGTCCTCGTGTACTTTCTCCTCTTGTACAGGCACCGCTGTGCACATTGACAAGTCCGCCACGGTTGTTTTTAAGAACAACAACGTCCACGCGTCTGGCTACTGGGGGGTCACTGTATCAAACGGAGCGGCTGGTACCTTTACTGGCAACACGATAACCGACAAGGTCAGGATTCGGGAAGGGTGTCGGCCTGTCTTGAGTAGTATGTCTTGGATTTCTTTTTTTTTTTTTTTTTTTTTGAGAAGAACAACGTACATGGTAACCAAATAACTTTTTTCCACTCAAGTCTGTAAGCAGAATTTCCACCACTGTTTACGGTAACCTATTTTTTTATTTCCACTAAACCATGTAAGTAAGAACTTTTTTTCCACCGTCCACGGAAACCCACAACTTTTTTTTCAACGTCCACGGTGGAGGTGTGTGTGCACTTGGGAAAAACGTGTAGGCACAGCCAGGGCTCGAAAAAGACACCAAGAATTTCTCCTGGAAGTTGGCAAGGGCGATTTCCAAAGACGATTTAAAGCCAAAGCCGAGGTATCTGGCGTCTGATGTACTTCTCCACCCCTCGCCCCCCTGCCTGTGAATATGCCAAGGATGACTTCAAGCCCCCTGTTGTCACGAAGTTACAGATAGGCCAGCACAGAGGAAGCGAAGTGAGAGAGAAAGGGAAAATAAATGCAGCAACTTGTAAGAAGTGCTGTCCCGGTTGTAGTCCCAGCCTTCAGGGTAGTCATCCATTTCTCTTAAAAGGTCTTTTTTCCTTTTCTTTTGCTATGACTTCATGTTTTGCCCCCCCCCTCGCTACATTTCGTAAAACCCACTAAGGCATAAAAATATCGGAGGTTACCGTGGACGGTGGAAAAAAAGTTAGTGGTTGCATAAGGGAAATTGTTGGTGGTTGCAGTAAAAAGTGGAAAAAAAAGTTGTGGTTACCGTGGGCGGTGGAGAAAAAGTTGCAGGTTACCGTGGATGGTGGAAAAAAAGTTGGAGGTTTAAGGCAACGGTGGAAAAAAGTTATTTGGTTGCCTTGTACGTTGGTTTTCCCTTTTTTTTTTTTGAAAAAAAAGTTTTTTTTTTTTTTTTTTTTTTTTTTTGCAACAGAAAACCAAATATCGGAACGGTTACTCAACGAAAACTTAAAAGGCACTATATCCATGCAAGAATGTTACTAGAAAAATGTTTTTTTTTTTTTTTTTTGAAAAAAAAAAAAAAAAAAAAAAAAAAAGAAAAGAAACTCGGGAGAGTATAAAAAAAAGGGGGGGTAGTTCCCGTAAATAACACGAAAACATACATTTTTTTTTGTCGTCTAAAATACGCATACGAGGAAAAAGAAAAGGGGTGAAAGAAAGGAAAAAAAAAAAAAAAAAAAAAAAAAAAAAAAAAAAAAAAAAAAAAAAAAAAACCATGGCAAACCCATTAACTGCGGAGGACCAGCTTGCAATAACAAACCTTCTGCATGAGTTCCTACACACCATGGACAGGCGGGACGGGCCAGGGATGCAAAAACTATTCCTGGATTCAGGAACCTGTAAAATCCTCAAAATAGGGAAAACCCTTTGCTACGCCGACATCACAGGCCTCCCAGGCACTATTTGTGACCAATTCCAAGGGTGCATGCACTGGGAGGGCAATATTGTATTGAAGGTGATTGATGGAAAAGTGTTAAACAGGTCCTACTGGAGAGGCGAAGTGGGCCCTGACGTTGTTTCCTATGGAACCCACGAAGATCTCATCGCAAAGAACTCCAACGGAGAATGGAAATTCGAGAGGAGAGTCATAGCCCACAGCTGGACAAAGAAAGGAGGATTCGAAGACTGGTACCTCACACAACAAGCAAAGATATAAAAAAAAAAAAAAAAAAAAAAAAAATACCCGAAACAAAAAAAATTCCAACGTTTTTTTTTTTTTTTTTTTTTTTTTTTTTCTGTACTTTATTGGTCGCTCCCCGTGGCTGATAAATAAAGGCGTTAACGGGGTTCTCTACTACCCTTACTACACGGGAGGTGACGTGGTACATCAGTCATACTATAAACTCAACAAAAAAAACAAATAAAAATAATAAAATATAAAATATTTAAATATATTTATAAAAAACCGCGTCGTCTCGAAAACCCTGTTCGAGGCCGCTAGGGAAGTCGCAACCCCCACCAGCAGAGGCATCAAGGCCCTCTGGACTGCCGGCGAGCACTACGACCCTGTGATGGCCGACGGCGACAAGCCCCAAACGAGGACTAACAGGTCCGTTGTCCTCGTGGCGATTATCGCCAAGAAGTTCTGCGCCGCCGCGCAATGGGCGAAGACGTCGGACGGGGAGGCAATAGCCAGGATGGCCATGCTAGCAGCAAGGGACAAGCAGGGGGTGTACGAGGTCGTGAGGAGCAACGTCTGGCGGGTGGAGAGGACGGCACAGCGTGCGACGGCTCACGGTCACTCCCATCGGCCTGGCGATCATGCTCCGAATTTCCACTGTCCCCGCTCGCGAAGGCTAAAGCGGAGGCTGAAGCTGAACGCGCGGCTGCCGAATCCGTCTCCCCCACGCGTAAGAGGGACGCTGACCAGCAGCACTTATGGACGTAGCGGCGATCACGCAGGATGAATTCAACTGACTATCTGCGTGGTCAGGCTCCCTGCTCCGTCCCCTGCTCCTCTTCCTTTTCGCGCTTGTCACACTGATCACGCTGGACGGGATTACCCTCGACGCTCTCTCACTCCTCAGCCCACGCTGCGTACCCTCCGACTGGTTTGGTGCTCCCTCCAACGGCGCATTATACTCCCGCTGCCGGCCGATGGCGTTGCCACGAAGCTGCCGATACATTGCCAAGCGCTCGAGGAAATCGATTGCAGGCGAAGCCCGTAGGAGGCTCCTCACACATGGTGACATTCACCCCAACCCGGGGCCCGCAGACCCGGACGATGTGTGAGCTAGGGGAAGTCCCAGTGGCGATCACAGGCGACTTCAACACGTCGGTGGGGGAGTCCCCCGTACTAGCTGAAGCGCTTGCGAACCAGTGGGTTGACGCGGCCGCCACAATTGCCAGGCGCAAGAACGAGGAGACCCCCCCGACCTTTGTCACTGCAGTGGCCCATTTTTTTTTTTTTTTTTTTTTCCCGAAACAAAAAAGAGGGGGTATTTTTTTTTTTTTGTAAAAAAAAAAAAAAAAAACAATGGGCAAGAAAAAGGATAAGGTTCAGGCCCCTGGAAAATTCCCTAAGACAAAGAAGCTCGAGAAGGAGTTCAAGGGGAAATGGTCGAACTGGCTCAAAACAAAAACAACATTCGACCTCCTCCCCGGGAAGATGATCGGCTGGGACGGCGTCATGGTGGTCTCCAAAGCACTGGAAAAGAACAACTGCATCACAAGCATCGACTTCAGCCACAACAACATGGGGGACATGGGCGCTAAATACCTCGCCCAGGGCATAAAGGTAAACACATCCATAATGATATTGAACATCTCCTGCAACGGAATAGGCGACGGCGGTGGCCTCGCGCTGTCTGGCGCACTCCTCGTCAACAGAACCCTAACCGACCTCAACGCACTGGGAAACCTACTAACCTGCACCTCCGCACAAGCAATGGGCAACGTCTTGCGAATAAACCAAGAACTCTGCAAAATAAACCTTTCATGGAACAAAATCGGCCACCGGGGAGCAAAATCCCTATCGTCCGCAATGCAACGACACCCTTTCTTCACACTAGACCTTGGAGGACAAGGGTCACTTGGAGACGAAGGTGCAACTCACATCTGCGAAGCATGGCAAAAATGGGGCAACAAAGAAATCCACACCACCCTTTGCCTCTGGCACAACGATATTGGAAAAGGCGGCGCTGCAGCGCTAGCAGGGCTTTTACAAGACAAAGAGCTAATCGTGGATCTAAATGTTTCATGGAACAGTCTGGGATCCGACGGGTTGGGAAAGTTATCCGTCGCGCTCCTAACAGGGAAAACCTGTTTGAAGTTCCTCAACCTGGCTCACAACATTATCGGCGACACCGGCGCATCGGATTTTGCGAAGGTTCTTGAAATTTCAATTCCGACTTTGGAAAAGGTGAACCTGTCGAACAATGACATCGGCGATGTGGGTGCGGAGGCGATCGCGAAGGGTATGATGAAGAACACCACGCTCCGACACCTGGACCTCTCCCACAACAAGATCTCCGCGGCGGTCGCCCAACCGTTGGCAGATATGATAGCAGACAGCAAGACCCTCGTCACTCTGCAACTGCAAAGAAACTCTTTTTCCGACGACGCAAAAACACTTCTTTCAGAGGCCATGCGCCGATCAGAACCAGCCAACCGCGACCCCCGTTCAAACGTCCCAACCCAGCTCAGAGTCAACTACGGTGCTACAGACGATGAAAACCCCTACACGGACTATATTCAAAAGGCGGGCGGCGGCGGGTTGATACCAACGTCGTCCCCAGCCCACGACGACGACCAGGAACGGTCAAGAAAAGGCTCGGCGAGGTAAAAAAAAAAAAAAAAAAAAAAAAAAAAAAAAGAAGAATCCCCGTCCCCCTGCCCACCATGTAAAATTCTTACAATTTTTTTTTTTTAAATACAAAATTTTAGTATTTTTCAAAGGGGGTGGGTGGTAATGGTGACATGTCCATCTCTGTTGTGCCGTATGTGTCCTCGCGGGTCTCGCCAACTAATGATGCTTCCGACGAATTAAACAGTCTGCTGGTCGCGTTTTCGTGGGAAGAGGACGGCAAGGGCAGCACCATCGAACGCACGCCGCTTCCGGAGAACAAACGGTACAGCGACAGAAGAGCCGACGTCATCACCACCATCAGAAAGTACACCAATGACCTCGCCGCTCTCTCCGAACGCCGGTACAGCAGCAGAACATCATCCCTCGCCTTATGGTACATCGACGAGGTCATGCAAAAGGTTCATGTGAAGCTTGAAGACTTCCACCCTCGGTGTATATGTGCAGTTGTTCTAGCTGTTAAACTTGAAGAGGCGGTAGCCCCATCTCTTGAAGCACTTGGGGTATATTTTGGCATCGATGCAAAGGCACTGTTTAGAGTTGAAATCCAGACAATGCAAGATATAGATCACAACCTTCACATGGTGACCATGTGGGACCATTTGCTGTGTTGGGTTTCGTTCGTCAATCGGCACAGGGATGTGGTTGCGCTGTCGGATCTAATTTTACTGACCGGGCCAAAACTCGTTTCCGAGGCTGAAATCCAACAGGCGTGCGCAGCAGTGAAGGGTATCCCCTTCGATACGGCTAGGCTCCTGTCTACGGAAAACCTCATTGACCACACCCCTCGTTTCTACGATATCGTATTGGTTCGTTTATTTACAGATTTTGCGAGATTCCCGTCCTGCGTAACTGCGCTTGCTTGTCTACTTGCGGGGCACATCACTGCTTTCGGGCTGGAGGTGACGATGCAAAAAAACCTAAAAATAGACACAGACACGAACCTACCTGCGTGCCTTGCGTTGCTTCTATCTATAAGAGAAGGTGAAGGTGGGTGCAAAGGTAGGGATTCCCCCGACTCTAGCGGGGTTGATGATTCTCCTGGTTACGACGAGGCAGACGGTCGGTGATGGTGGAAAAAAAGATTTTTTTTTTTCTTCTTTTTTTTTTTTTGGTCATCACCGGTAGCGCCCGAGTGGAAGAACGTATCGCAGATGCTCAGGGTGACGAACAGGCAGCAAACTGCACGAGCGCAGAATCTTGGTTACCCGGGACGCCCCGGCTAGGGTTGAGCACACCGCATGCATTAAGGACACGACGCGGAACGCAGAAGAAGCTACTGCTCGGCCGAGGAGCGCCCCCTGTAATCAAGTAGGTATTTCGTGCTTCGTTGCACGCTTAACGCCACCTAGTGTTGCAATCAAAGCCCCATTTTTTTTTTTTTTTTTTTTTTTTTTTTTTTATTTCCCCTTTTTTTTACTGCGTCCGAAAACTAAGCATGATGTATCCAAAAAAAAAAAAAAAAAATAAAAAAATAATAAATAAGAACTACACTTTTTTTTTTTTTTTCTCCCCCTCGTTCACACAGGTTTTTTTTTTTTTTTTAAAACTAAGAGTACACGTAATAAGGGAAGGGGGGGAAATGTAAAGTCCCGGAATAATTGTGTTCTTTCCCCCCCCCTTTTTTTTTCCTCTTCCTTTTTTTTGGGGGGAAGGGAGAGAGTGAGCTGCCGAGAGTGCAGCGAAATATTTTTTTGTTTCACCCCTCCTCCTCCTCTTCCTCCCAGCTTGCAAGAACGTAAGTCGTGACCCTCCAAAAGGGGAGCATCATTAGGGTTCTTTTTTTTTCATTTTTTTTTTTTTCAGTAATGTAGTCACGAGTTCACCTCCTCCCTCCCCTTTGTTGTTTTAACTACTTTTTTTTTTTTTTTTTTTTTTTTCTTTTTTTTTGCGCTTACCTACCTCCACCCTCAAAGAAAAATCTTTTTTTTTTTTCTCATGGCAACTTTAAAAAAAAAAAAAAAAGGTGGGTAAGCACCGCTCGTAGTGCATCCCCTTTTCACCAGGCTATCTATTTCTTTTTTAGACATTTCTTTTTTTTCTCGTGTGCCCTACCGCCTCAACCGTCTGTCTGTAGCTAATAAACTTGGCTCTCACCCCACCCCACCCCCGGCACCGCTCCCATGTGAAGAACTTTTTAAAAAAAGAAATACAGGTGGAATGACCTGCTCCGAGCTTTCTTTTATTCTTTTTTTTTTTCTTTCTTTTCTTTTTTTCTTTTTTTTTTTTTTTTTTTTTTGGATGAAGGCTGTTGTTTATGTCCGCAAAGGTTGAGGGAAAACAGGGAGGGTAGGGAAATCGTTATGCTTTTTTTTTTTTTATATAACTCCGAAATTAAGAAGGGGGAGGAGAATGCACACACACACACACACACACACACACACATACACCCCGCACCGAGCAACGACGAGAACGAAGGGAAGAAAAAAAAAGAAATAATAGCCGATATTCCTTTCAACTGCTAGCAATACAAACAAAAAAAAAAAAATGGAAAGCGCCAACAGTGTGAAGTCGTTTCAGCTCCTGATCCACTGTGCCTTTCCCCAGACTTTCTTAATGATGAGGGCCGTGTGATGCTTTTTTCATAGTGTTTTTTTTTTTTTTTCTCCTCTTCTTTCCATGATGTTCTCTCCCCTATGAGATCGGCTTATCTATGATTTCCAATCGGCCTCCAAAGTAGATCGAATGACTAATCGCAACTATGGTATATGAAGAAAAGAAAGAAGGAAAAAAAAAAAAGCTATTTGTCTAAAACAATGGCTCCATTTGGCAGTTAAGGTTTTTTTTTTTTTTTTTTTTTCTTTATTTTCTTCTCTCGGTAGCGAGTGGAATAACACAATACAGATGCTCAGGGTGACGAACAGTCAGCAAACTGCACGAGAGCTGACCCGGCTGGGGTTGAGTACACCGCACAAAGGACACAACGCAGAAC
>OZ025712.1:0-186004 GCA_964019335.1 Diplonema japonicum | reverse complement strand
AGCAAGTGAAGCGCCAACTAGTTTTTTTTTTTTTTTTTTTTTTTTTTTTTTTTTTTTTTTTTTTTCGTTCCACTTCGAAGAATACCGTATTTAAAAGGGGGAAAAAAAGGGGGGAAAAAAAAAAAACCACACACACACAACGCGACCCTTAATAAAAATTATAAGTATTTATTTATAAAAACCTCCAGATTTCACTTGTGGAGACACAAATGAAAATCTGGCTGATTTTTCATGAGTACATTTTTTTTTTTTTTTTCTCTTTTTTTTTTTTTGACAAACTGCTTTTAACCCGAGGCCATTTGGAGCTTTTTGCAGCGGCCCTTACGGCAGCCGTTCAACCGCTTGGTGAACTTTCGCTCTCTCAGTTGCCTCGGAGAGTGAACAAACTTTGAAGAATCGTTCCAACGCTTTCGTGTGCTCCGTGCTTGCTTTTCTGTAGGAGCCAGAAGCGATTTCACAAGAAAGCAGATTGGAAAAAGTAAAAAAAAAAAAAAGAAAGAAAATATTTAATTCTGAGCAGCTCTCTTAAAGAATTACGCCGGAAGATATAAATCAGGTTTCACTTTATTTCACGGGGTGTGAAATAAAGTATCTGATTTTTTTTTTTTTTTTCTCCTCATGTTTTTTAAGCCAAACGTTGCTGGGCGTGAAAATCAGGTACTTTATTTCACGCCCACAGTCATTTCTAGCAAAATGGGAAGAAAACCGAAGGCGACCGGGAAGCGAGCCAAGGGGATCAGCCTCGAGAAAGAGGCCAAATCTGTGATGGAAGACACGCTTCCAACGGCAAGCAAAATAGCCTACATGAACCGGTACGTAAAACGCTCGGATACAGCAAGCAAAGAGGTCTCAGGCGGGCTGGAACAAACACAGCAGCCTGCAACGCACCCTTCGGCCCTGCCCCCTTCGACACAGCCCACTACTTCAACAGTGCACAGAATCACGTTTGATATAAACGTCAACATCAATTCGCCGAGTTGATCATACCAAACCCAGTACCGTAAAGACTCGCATTGCGCCGCTACAAGCAGGCAGCAGCGAAGCCACACTTAGCACCTAAATTCTTTTCGAGAGCAGCTCATCATTAAATAAAATGCAGTATTGAATAAAATCAGGCTATCTGATTTTCATTTAATAAATAGCTAATATTAATCAATTACTAAGGGAAATGATTGGTGGTGGACAAATAGTTTTTTTTTTTTTTTTTTTTTTTTTTTTTTTTTTTTTTTTTTTTTTTTTTCTGTCTAAACAAAAGGGGAACGTTGGCAACGTGTTTCGGATTGACAAACTTCTCCAGGTTTTACCCGGGCACGTACAAACAACGGCCAGTTCCGTTCCTCTTTTGAAATATTATTTCACCCCCTCGACTGCTACTTTTCCAAAATTGCTTATCAAGCTCATCCATCTCTTTTTTGGGGGTGGTGGGTGATATTTTTTTTTTTTTTTTTTTTTTTTTGGAAAAAAATCTCATAGTTTTAAAAAAAACACTGAATTTTCTTTTCCTTATTAAAAACAGTATGGTGTGACCTGGTTTGGTTTACCTCCAGTCAAATGGCTGCATTGTGTTTAAAAAAAAAAAAAAAAAAAGAACATAAAGAAACCTGGGTGAAGGTGATAAAAAGAAAAGAAAATGTATCTTGTTTTCCCACTCTCAAAACTATCTCCGGAAGCGCATCCAGTCTCTCTCCCCTGTTTTATTTCTTTTTTGACTTGCCTACACTTATTTTTTTTTCCATTACTTTATCCCACCTAAAACATAAAAAAAAAAAAGGAGAGAAAAAAAAGAACTTTTTCCCGCTTCACGGAGTCACAGAGACCCCCCTCAGGAACTACCCCAACCCCTTTTGGGCCTTTACCGCAAAACCACAGTTTTGAGATATGAGGAGAAGCTTTCCTTTTTTTTTTTTTTTTTTTTTTTTTTGCTTGTTAATTAAAAAGATATTACCGACTTCATTTGTTTCTTTTCTTTCCTTCCCCCCTCCCCCTTTCCTTTTTCTCTCTTGTCCCCCCTCCTGACCAAAATGATTTTTTTTTTTTTTTTCCTCTTTTCAAAAAAAAAAAATGCTTCCATCAGCATCCGTTCAAACTAAAAAGTAAAATAAACACCATGCACACAGCCCCTTTTTTTATTCTTTAACACCTAAATTTAAAGTTTAGAAAAAATGAGAGAAGTGATCTCCATCCACATCGGTCAGGCTGGTTGCCAGGTTGGTAACGCCTGCTGGGAGCTGTACTGCCTTGAGCACGGTATCCAGCCGGACGGTGCCCTCCCCTCGGACAAGACCATCGGGATTGAGGACGATGCTTTCAACACCTTCTTCAGCGAGACCGGGTCTGGCAAGCACGTCCCCCGTGCCGTCCTCCTCGACCTTGAGCCCTCCGTGATCGACGAGGTCAGGACCGGCACCTACAGGCAGCTGTTCCACCCCGAGCAGCTGATCTCCGGTAAGGAGGACGCCGCCAACAACTACGCCCGTGGTCACTACACCATCGGGAAGGAGATCGTGGACCTCTGCCTTGACAGGATCAGGAAGCTCGCGGACAACTGCACTGGTCTGCAGGGGTTCCTTGTCTTCAACGCTGTGGGCGGTGGTACCGGGTCTGGTCTTGGTGCCCTCCTCCTTGAGCGTCTGTCGGTCGACTACGGCAGGAAGTCCAAGCTCGGGTTCACCGTGTACCCCTCGCCGCAGATCTCTACCGCCGTGGTGGAGCCCTACAACAGCGTGCTGTCGACTCACTCCCTCCTGGAGCACACCGACGTCGCCGTGATGCTTGACAACGAGGCGATCTACGACATCGCCAGGAGGAACCTCGACATCGAGAGGCCCACCTACACCAACCTGAACCGTCTGATCGCGCAGGTGATCAGCTCCCTGACCGCGTCGCTCCGTTTCGACGGTGCGCTCAACGTCGACATTACCGAGTTCCAGACCAACCTGGTGCCCTACCCGAGGATCCACTTCATGCTTTCCTCGTACGCCCCTGTGATCTCCGCGGAGAAGGCGTACCACGAGCAGCTCTCCGTGGCTGAGATCACGAACGCCGCCTTCGAGCCCGCCTCGATGATGGCTAAGTGCGACCCCCGCCACGGGAAGTACATGGCGTGCTGCCTGATGTACCGTGGTGACGTTGTCCCCAAGGATGTGAACGCCTCGGTTGCCACCATCAAGACCAAGAGGACCATCCAGTTCGTGGACTGGTCGCCCACTGGTTTCAAGTGCGGTATCAACTACCAGCCCCCTACCGTGGTCCCGGGTGGTGACCTCGCCAAGGTGCAGAGGGCCGTCTGCATGATCTCCAACAGCACCGCCATCGCCGAAGTCTTCGCCAGGATCGACCACAAGTTCGATCTTATGTACTCCAAGAGGGCATTCGTCCACTGGTACGTCGGTGAGGGTATGGAGGAGGGTGAGTTCTCCGAGGCCCGTGAGGACCTTGCCGCCCTTGAGAAGGACTACGAGGAGGTCGGTGCCGAGTCCGCCGACATGGAGGGCGAGGAGGACGTCGAGGAGTACTAGACATTTCTTTTTTTTTTTTTCCTCCCCCACCTTTTTCTTTTTTTTTTTTTTTTTTCCCCAGTGAGCACCCTCCGGCACACTGGAATTTTATCGACCCCCCCCCTTTTTTAACCTGTTGTCACCCCCACCCCCTCCCCCACCCCTCGAAAAAAAAAAAACCAACCCCAAAAAAAACCCTCCTTTTTTTCTTTCTTTTTTATTCTTCTTTTCTAAACTTTCTTAACTAAATGTCCACAAATCTTACAAAAAAAAAGGGGGTCTGAATATGAATATATGCGACGATGAAGGCCATCCTCACTCCAATGATGTGAGGCAGCTGCGTAGCGGGGAATCCTCGCCGGTGAGCCCGATGAAGGGGGGCAGCAAGGGGAAGAAGAAGGGACAACCGTGGGGGATGCCGGAGGACGGCGTCCGGCTGAAACTGAACAACAGCCTGGCACAGGACGCAGGTCCCGTGGAATTCCGGGCCATGGAGGGGAGGACCGTGAAATGGTACACATGCGGCCCGACCGTGTGCGACCCCCCACACCTCGGTCACTGCAGAACATACCTCACATTCGACATCATAAGGAGAATCCTCGAGAATTATTTCAGCTACGACGTGACCCTTGTTATGGGAGTCACCGACATTGACGATCGGATCATAGTCCGGACAAGGCTTTTGGAAACCCTAGTAGAGGACGGGTACTCTTGGCAACAATCGCTGCAAGCGTTGTCAGAGGTGTGGGGTTCCTGCTTATGCGATATCAAAACTCTCGAACTTGCGAGGAAGTGGTTATCGGCGAATGGTGTCAAGGTTCCCGACCCCAAGAAGACGGTGCCTTCAACAGACGACCTCCCCGACAACGAGAACAAAGGGTTGAACACCTTGCCCTTAACACGCGAGATGGAAAAACAGTTTTTCAGAGACATGTCGAGACTCGGTATCAAACCCCCGACAGTCATCACACGGGTTACCGAATACATCCCGTCCATTATATCCTTCGTCGAGAAGATCGTTTCAAACGGTTTCGCGTACGAAAGCAACGGGAACGTGTATTTTAACATACAAGCGTTCACTGAAAAACACACGTATGCGAAGTTGATGCCGTGTTCAGCGGACGACGACGGCGGGTTGATGGGAAACTGCGAGGGTATCCTTCACTGCAACGAGATTGCAAAACGGGAGAAACGCCATCCCAAAGACTTCATCCTGTGGAAAAAATCCAAAGAAGCCGAACCAAAATGGATGTCGCCCTGGGGGTACGGTAGACCCGGTTGGCACATAGAATGTTCTGTTATGGCGAGCGAAATCCTCGGTGAGCAGTTCGATATACATTCAGGCGGCGAGGATTTAAAATTCCCGCATCACGACAATGAACTCGCGCAATCGGAGGCAAGGTGGTGTTCTGACCAATGGGTGAACTATTTTATCCACCATGGACATCTCCACATCGATGGGAGAAACATGGCAAACACATTGAAAAGCTTTGTCACAATCGAAGGCGCGCTTGAACGTTACACCGCAACTCAACTTCGAATGTTGTTCTTGTTACACCCTTACGACGGTGCGCTTATGTTCTGCCATAACAGCATGACAGTTGCACAGCAACAAGAAGAAGTGTTTATCTCATTCTTCAAAGCGGTTAAAGATGTTCTATCACTCGCTAACGGCTCACTGTCGGAACATCAAGCATGGAATATGAAATTAGAAGGTAATCTTGCTGCTGCTTTCCGGAATCTACGCAGCGAAATCCACAAGGCCCTCTGTAACAATTTCGACACGTCAACCGCAATGGCGCACCTTAAGGATCTTGCCAAACTCACTATCGACTATATTGGTAAAGCGGGGTCTGCTGTTAAAACACTGCTTATCAATGATATTTTTGAGTACGCGCGAAAAGTTTTTGTTTCGTTTGGGTTGATGGAGCCAGGGCAGAACTGTATCTCAGCGACAGAAGGGGACAAGGCGTTTGAACAAACTGAGGTCATCGAGGTCGTCGATTCCTTTTTGGAGTTCAAAAAGAAATTGAAGCTGGAGATCTGTGAAAAACTGGACCAAAACCTACCTGCCGAGGCGTTAAAAGCCTGCATAGAAGAAATGTGTTCTGAGTTAGTTGAGGAAACGTTGGCGGATAAAGGTATGTTTTGTTTTATTATTTATACATTTGGGAGAAAGAAAAAAAAAAAAAAAAAAAAAAAGGCATCGAGGTTACTGACGCTGCGAACAACACGTGGGCATATAAACGACCTTCGCCTGACCGATGGCCTACCCCCGCTGAGAGGAACGTTGAGCAAGAAAAGGTTTGTTTTTTTTTTTTTAAAGAAGGGTAAAAAAAAAAAATTATTTTTTTTTATAGATTGCTGTGCTCATGAACCTCCCGACGCTGCCGCCTATTTGAAAAAAAAAAGAGGGGGGGAAAAGGGGGGGAAAAAAAAGAAGAACCTTGGCCTTTAGAAAGAAGACTTTTAAAAAAAAAAAAGAAAGGAGAGAGGGGGGGGAGAGGAAATATTATTTCCCCTCATCCCTTTTTTTTTTCTGTAATATTTTTTTCAGGGTTTTCTTTGTTTTTTTTTTTTTTTTTTTTTTTTTTTTAAATGGGGTTTTTTTTTTCCCCCTTCCCCCCCCCCCCCCCGTACTGGTAAGTTATGTTTGTTATGCTATGTTTCTTTTTTTTTTTTTTTTTGTTCCATGGTTTCCCCCCCCTTTTTTTTTTCTCGTCGTGTGTACTGGGGTGTCAAAAAACTAGCAAAGGGGGGCTGCTCGGTGATCAAACGCACCCAGCACCCCAGCCGCACTGGGACGACAGTGGGCAGTGGAGTCCAACCTGTTTCATGGCGCTGACAAAACTCAGCGAGTCGCTGAATCCGTAGGCAGAAAGAGAGGTCCAACCCCCCTCTTGGTTATTTTCTAGTACCACTGTACCTCTGTTGGGGCACTTTTTTTTAGGTGGTGGGGATAACATGGAAATATAAGAAGTACATCAGATGTGTTGTTCGCTGTTGACCTCCTCGTCGGTCATCACCGGTAGCGCCCGAGTGGAAGAACGTAACGCAGATGCTCAGGGTGACGAACAGGCAGCAAACTGCACGAGCGCAGAATCTTGGTTACCCGGGACGCCCCGGCTAGGGTTGAGCACACCGCACGCATTAAGGACACGACGCGGAACGCAAAAGAAGCTACAACTCGGCCGGGGAGCGCCCCCTGTAATCAAGTAGGTAGTTCGTGCTTCATTGCACGCTTAACGCCACCTAGTGTTGCAATCAAAGCCCCATTTTTTTTTTTTTTTTTGTTGCCGGGGGGAGAAAAAAAAAAAGAAAACGTATTTTTTTTTATTTGCAGAAACACTTTATTAGGTTGTTGTCGAAAAAAAAAAAAAAAAAAAAAAAAAAAAAAAGATTGTCTGGGGGAGGGCAACGGTTTGTTACAAGAAAGAAAAAAAAAAAAATCTCTTCTTAAAATAATTAGGAAATAAATACTCTAAAAGCAAAAGATTTTTGTTTTACAGTAATCACTTTTGTTCCGGTACCGAAGTAGCTGTGCCTATTCCCCCTTTTAAAAAGATTTCCGAGAGATTTTCATGGGGGGGGGGGGGGGGGGGGTACTTACAAGGTCTTTTCCGGCCAAACCCAAAAAAAAAGGAGAAAAAAAGGGGGTCAAAAAAAAAGAAAATTAAAAGACAGTGGTGTGTTTTTCACCGTTGGCGTTAAAAAGAAATTTTATTTCATCCGCTCTTTTTTTTTTGCTACCTTGTGAGGGGGAGTTTGTTCTTCCCGCAAAAAAAAAAAAAACTGAATACGAGAGAGGTAGAAGGGGGGGGGGGGGGGGAGGAACAGAGGTAAGTCATTCATTTCTTTTTCAATGAGGGACCCTATCTCGTATCCGCACTTCCTTCTTTTTTTTATTTTATTTTTATTTTTTTTTTTCCATTTTTTTTTTTATTATTATTTAACCATCTATCAACGAGCGTCTATATATAGACGATTTGAAAAAAAATCTTTTACGCAAAGGGCTTTCAATGCAATACGGCCCGGCCCTTTCTTGCCGGCGGGGTCCTGCGCGGAAAATATGAAAAAAATAAACTAAATGCTGCCCTAACTTAACAAGAAAATGAAAAAATGAAAAAAAACGCCAGCCCAAATTTACCCTAAAAATCCCCCAAAAATCACTTCAAAAAAAGGCGCCGGAAAGAGGGCCGGAAGAGGACGTCATGAGTGATGGCAGCACGATGGCTCATCCCTATTATGCAATTTTGATACAAACAGTGATTCTGATACGAATTCGACCGATTCCGAGTCACAGCAGGGTGATTGGACGGCAAAGCCGGAGCAGTTGGAAGGCATCCGGTTTCGTGAAGATCGGAATCCTTGTGGACCCTGTTTTGACATCAAAGGCTCAACGCCATACCATATATTCTCCCAAATGCTCGTCCCAAACTTTATTCGGGTCATAACTTTGAACAATGTGGCAAATGCGGCTAAAAAAGGTGTCTCCCTGGATCTCGATGCTGCTTCTCTGCGTACCTTCCTAGGTGTCCTTTTGTCGATGGACTTGGATATCAAGCCAGATTATTCTGATTACTGGCACACTGGCTCCACGTCTCTCAACTACACCCCTGGGTACGCCACCGTCATGTCAAGAGACCGCTTTTTGACTATTCTGGGAAATCTGTGTTTCCACAGCGAAACAAACAAGCATGCTGACTTCTACTTATCGCAAAGGCCTCCCGGAGATCATGGATGCCCCAAAGAAGCGAGGCCGCATGCCAAGGACGCGCATCCCGTGGGGACACCCAGTTCCACCAGCACGCGAGCATCCTTTGCACCACAACGTGGCATGACATCATGCCAGCGTGCTTTCTATCGACGTTGGATGTTCCGGTGAAGTCGAATTTGACGTGTCCGCCAAAAGAGAATGAAAGCCGGAAAGGACATCCCGCCCCCCACCAAGTGCATATTTACAACACCGCAATGGGCGGAACCGACGCTGGGTGATGCTGTGACAAAACGCCATAAACGCACCCTTATGACTTAAAAGTGGCCCCTAAAAGTATTTTTGTACTTGTTAGGTAAATCTCTGGCGAATGCTTGGCTTGTTTGGAAAGAAGCCTTGCCCCCCAACGCCCTGAGTACGAACGACAGTGGATTCAGGCCTTTCAAAGAGGCAGTCATCGAAGGGCTACTAGGAGAGGCAGTCTAAACAACAGATAAAATCAACTACAGAGCAGGCTGCCCCAATACCATGCCCCGAAACACAGAACGAGTGCTCTGAGACCCCAATGCGCCGTGACAGTACCTTCTGGGACCATTTCCCCGAAAAAGTAGTGCAACGTGCGGTGCAAGCATTGCAAGTCGAAAAGACCCCTATTTCAGTGTTCAGCCTGCTTGGTACAACTTTGCGTGACTCCGTGCTTCAAAGACTACCACCTTGCCGGGGATACCCCCCAGAAACCCCTCCCGGGGTCAAAAAAGAAGTCCCCCAGCCCTGGGGCACATACGAACCGCGTCAAGAAGGCCTTAAATAGCTTTTTATAGAATTTTACAGTCGATTTTTTTTGACTTGTTTTTTGTATCCCCTCTCGGGCACTTCAGGAACGATATTTTTGACAATGTTGTGGGGGTGGACCCTGCTGTGGGCACCCTCTCTCTAGAATTGGGACATCTGGAGGCATTTCCGGGGGCATATAGCCCCGGCGTTGCGCTGGAATAGCTTTTTTTGAAGTTTTGAAAATTTACCCCCTGGTGCAAAAATGGTCCGTTGGTAGATGGTTAAAAAGAAAAAAAACAATTCCCCTCACTTAAACCACAACACAAACCAAAAAAAAGGGGGGGTATTATTTTGGACCACCGCCCCCTCTCACTCCAAAAAAAAAAAAAAAAAATGTTACTCATGAACAAAACCCGAATACTCTTACGAGCCTCCCACAGGCAGATGGTACCGGGCGAAAGAGGCAGGGAAATGACATGGGCAAACTATCACAAGAAGGCGTCGAGAAATGTGAATATAAAAGTGGTCGGCATAGGAGAAGGTGAAAAAGAAGAACAAGGTGAACAAGGCGGCGACGACGAGATAACAGTAAAGGGCTCGACAACCTTAGAGAAAGCGAAGGTTACCTCATGGGACCAGGCAAGGGCGGCAAAACTTCACGGCGACTCCGAAACTGAGATAGACAAACCGTACCAGTTTCACGAAAATACCACAGAGCACACAGTCTCCATAACTCCGTTTAAAGCTGCAGGGTTAAACGGGGTAGACGAATCGTTATGCGAGGCAAACAAGCCGATGGCTGTCATTCAAACCTCTTCCTCCGACATCAGTGTGAAGGAGATCCTGACGAAGACAAAGCAGCCATGCGGCTCAATACTTTCCATTACATTCTCCACTGAGCGGCTTACCACTTCAGCAGCAGTGATGATTCTCGCCGACGAGCTGCGCCAGCCTGTCTCCGCGTTCAAGCCTTATTTCAGCAATATCGACACCCACACCCATATCACCCAGACGGTTCTTTTCACCGCGACCGATGCGTCTTCACTGCAACACGTGACTGGTAAACTGTCGCAATTCATCGAGAACAACGAGGTTTTTACAAATATCTCGACCGTCCCTCGTTCTCTTGAAGATGTGCTGCACAAGGGTGCGTCGAACTCGCCGTGGGGATGGGGTGGCAACGCATCCACCTCCGCACCATGCACTACGGGTCTCCTCACGATTACCTCTGCAACAACCTTTCACAATGTGATGGAGATCTCCGGGTTTGAAACCACAATCATCGTCAGGGATGTCTACGACACTGAAATCTTGCAGAACAACGTTGGGATGGTGGCAGAGGAGGGGTTTTTGAACCTGAAACCGATCCCATTGGGAAAATCAAGACACGCCCTGGATTGGGTGGAGGTCGGGACCTGCGCCTTGAACGGAGACTACAAGTCAGCTTGCTCCAGACTGCTACAAGCAGTTGCGAAGTCCAGCCCTGAATTTCAAGAAATCGTTGTGTATCTTGTTAAATACGTGTCCCGTGCAAGGACCAACGTGGACGCGTGGTACCTCCGACGGGAATCTCAAGAAGATGTTGTTGTCGATGGTGACAAGGTGACGGCGAAGCTCCGTCGCCTCCCACCGCACCTTCGGTGGGCGGGCGAGCTGCTCCACACCATATTGGTCTCGACGGCCATGGCTCGGCATCGGACGGCATGGCATTCCATCCCTATTGCTACCCGTTCATGGATCGAAGAGGCACCTTCCACCTTTCTCTGGAACCGCATGGCCGTGGAACGGCTGACACGGTACGGGGTGGACCCCATCGTGGGCGATGTTGTCAGGACCCCGCTTGGCGCTGTTAAAGTCATCAAGTCCGACTCGGAGCGTGGTATGTACACACGGCACGACGTGTTGCTCCCTTACCCGCAGCTCAGCAAGGGCCCGCAGTGGTCGAAGGATGTCGTGTTCCCAACACACCGTGTGAGCCAAACAGCATATGAGATTATGATGAAACAGTTCGGGATGACCCCAGACCGCCTCCACCCGAACGAGATGAGAACCAACGAAGGTTGGACCCCGTACAGGAACTTTACCAGCAAGCCTAAGAACGTCTCTGTTGAGGTACACCAGGGAGGTATCGACGGCGATGCACCTGTCATGGCCACGGAGGTCGCATGCAGGGCCGCGGTTTACTTGAAAAAAAAGGGGAAGAAGAAGAAGAAGAAGGTCCAACCCCCGCAGCACCGTGTTGCGTATCAACCTGATCCGGAGGTCTTGCTAACGTGTCTTGTGCACGGGAAGGTGTTCACCCGGCATCAGTGGGCGAAGCTTTTAACGGGGATGCCAGCAGCGCCGCTTCCGCCACCTGGCCCTTATGCTGAGATCAAAGAATGTGATTCGTGCGGGCTTGTCAACCACACCTCGGCAGGGGAGTGCGAGAACTGCCTCGGGACAACGTTTACCAGCATTGTGAAGCCCCCCGAGGACACCGCTCACACCTTCAAAATCACGTCTACGCTGCCAAAGGACGCGGCGCTGGAGTCGTTTCTGAACGAAATGGTGTCGATGCACTGCTGGAGCGGATACGAAGACCCCGTCAGCGTGAAGGTCTCCGAGGAGCTCAACCTCTTGAACTTCATATGATCAACAAAAAAACTTTTTTTTTTGCCCACCCCCCATATCCTCGAGAGTAATAATGAAAAAAAAAAGGAAGAAAAAAATGACAACCGAGCAAGATAAAGATGCGTTTCAATACCTCAACCTGATGATAAGCTCGGGGTTGGTGGGGATCGACATCGGAGGGACTGCTGGGAAGGTAGCCTATTTGCAAGACGAAGGCGTCGATGTCGCAGAGTTGAAGAGCAAAACAGCATGGGGAGAAACCGGCACGCGGGTGGGAGGGTTAGAGCTAACATGCAAGAAACTAGGGGGGACCGTCCACTTCCTCAAATGGGCGACACACAGGGTGGGGCAGTTCTGCGACAGAATACTGACAGACCAAGACCCACAACTCTCCCCCCGCCGCAGACAGTCTAAACACGCTTTATACGCAACAGGCGGCGGCGCACACAAATTCGAAACACTAATATCCGAGTCCCTTGGAATAACCTACCGAAAAGTCGCAGAATTCGACTCCTTGGTAATAGGATTCCGCCACCTTGTTACACACCATCCTGATACCATATACACTATGCGCGATAGGCAGCAAACACCATCGAGCTTCAACCCTGAAACGGATTTCCCATGCGTCATCTGCAACATAGGAAGCGGAGTTTCCGTTTTAAAAGTAGAATCTGACGGTCGATACGAAAGGCTTGGAGGGACATCCGTCGGGGGTTCGACATTTTTAGGACTTTGCAGGCTTGTAACGGGCGTTCAAGACTACGATGAAGCTGTAAAGCTTGCAGAGGAAGGCGACTCAAGAAACGTAGATACGACAATAGGCGACATATACGGAGACAGTGTAAAGGAACTGTTCGGGCTGCCGGGTGACGTTGCCGCTGCTTCCTTTGGAAAGCTTGTGTCCGCCACGGATTTCTCAAACTTCTCCCACGCGGATCTTGCGTCCGCGCTTCTTGATATGGTCTCGCAAACGATTATGATCGTTGCCTCGACGCTCTGCAACCGTGCGAACTGCAAAGCTCTTTTCTTCGCGGGTGGGTTTCTTCGGGACAATCTCGCCGCTGTGCGGAAGATATCAACGTATTGTTCTATAATGAACGAAAAAGCGTTGTTTTTAAAACACTCGGAATTCGCAGGCGCGTTGGGCTGCCTGTGCAAAGCAGCGGACCGCCGGAGAAAAACGGAACAAGGCTTACCAGAAACCCCTCTGGACGACAACTTAAAACTATAAATTATCCTTAAACTTTTCAAATTTTTTTCAAAAAAATTCCCTCCAGGGACACATGACCGCAGAGGAGTGGTCGTACGGGATGCTGAAAGGGGTATTGATGAATAAGGTGTACTGGGCACGCACAGCGATGATGGACATGGTGACGTCGGAAGAGCTGTTCCCAAAAGGGGTTCAAGGGGATATCGAGATGCTAGGAGGCGTGCGGTTCACCGAAGACGAACAAGAAGAACTTGAAGAATACCTCAAAGCCTTCATCTGGTTCTCCTACAGAATAGGCTTCGCGGGTCTTTCCGATTACACATATGACACAGCATGGGGGTGCGTACACCGCACAGGACAAATGATGATGGTGACCACTTTAAAACGACATTATAAGTGCACCGCGGCCGAGCTTTTACATCATTTTAAAGACGATCCTGTGTCTGATTTTTCCATACAAAAAATAGCGTTGAAAGGCGGTCACCACGGGAAACCTCCTGGGCAGTGGTTCGCACCCACAACGATAGCAAGGGTTTTGAAGGATTTGGTTCAGCTGCACACGGTAGGTTCGTCGTCACGGCTGTCTGCCATAGTCGCGGACGACCGAACCATCTCGAGACCGGAGCTCCTCTCAGCCGCATCTTCAAGCAGCGGTGTTCTTTTAATGATCCCAGTTATGCTTGGGATGGAGCCGCCGATGGAAAATAATTACGCTGATTTTTTCTTCGAAAATCTGACGCACAAGTACAGCGTGGGCATATTAGGGGGACGGCCCCGTCATGCCCTGTATATCATCGGACACAAGGGCGGGCACGCCGTCGTGCTCGACCCGCATCGGGTTCAGAACGCATTTTTAACCTCAGAAACAGCCGGGAGTCTCACCCAACCGAGGAAGATCTCCGTGTCCGTATCAGATATGGACACTTGCTGCCTCTTCTGTTACTATGTGAACGGCACTGACGAGGCTCAGGAGCTGCTTGATTTCCTTGAGTCAAGCAAACCTGCACGGATGCCATATTCCTACTTCACCGTTGTCGATTCCAAACGCCCTGTTTTCGACTACCCCACGCCGTAGGGAAAAAAAAAAAGGGAAAAAAAATGGGAAATAAGAAGTAGCAAATGGGGGGGGGGGGGGGGTAATTGAAAGGGCTCACAAAAAACCTGTAATAGGTTGTTGTAAAAAAAAAAAAAATCCCTCCCTCCCTAACCCACAAACCGTGTTGTGTGAAAAAGAAAAAAGAGAAAAAAAAAGAGAAAAAAAACTGGTCCTCAAGCGGGGATTTTGCCCTGAATCATCGCCCCCCTTTTTTATGTACATTCTGTTCAGGTTTGATTAAGGGGAAGGGGGGGGGTATTAAAAAATAATGGAGAGAGGAGAAAACATCCAGTCGCTCCCCCCCCCTTTTTTTCTTTCTAGCCAAAAAAGGGAGGGATAGGGTAAGGTTTTCGTTTTTTTCCCCTCTTTTTTCTTTTCTCTTCTTCTAAGCTTGCTTACATTGTGTTTTCTGACAAAGAAGGAAACAGGAAGGGGTACAGGAGTAACACATAGATGTACACGTTATCCGATAGCTTGCCATCGTTATTGCGTTATAGTGTCAATTAAATAACGTGTACCTATGCGGTTTTTTTTTTCTTTTTTCTTTTTTTTTTTTCTGGTTTGTCTTGCCACAAATATCTTTGTTTTTATTCTTCTTCTTTTTCTCTGTTACATATTCTTCACCCTTCCCCCCGCTCTAGTTCCTTTCCCCTTCCCCAATCTTTTTTTTTTTTCCCCGTAGTTCAGGCTTAACCTATCATCAACGGGGTTTCAAACCCAGACAATTTTAGGATTTTAGGATCTAAAGAAAATCGGTTTTTTTTTTTTTTTTTTTTTTTTTCCAAATTAAAAAAAAAGGCCGTCTAAAGGCCCTAGGCCTGCTCAGACCCTAAAGTCCAAAAAGAAAATGAGAAAAAATATATGAGACATAGCACAAACAAATGCTGTATGGGGGGGGGGGGGGGGGGGACTGCCCGCCCCCCCCCCCCCCCCCCCCTCTCTCGTTGGATGATTCGATTTAACCCTAGCAAACTACCAGTACATAAAACAAAAAAAAAAAAGGAAAGGGGCGGAAGAGCGAGGGGGGAAGGGAAAAAAAAAAAAAAAAAAAAACCTTTACTTTTTTTTTTCCTCCATTGTTTTTTCTTCACAGTCCCCCCCCCCCCTGTAACCATATCTTTTTTTTTTTTACAGGAAAAAAAAAACTCCCGTTTTTTGGAAGAAAAAAAAAATGAGATCGATGTTGCGATACCTGGACCCGACCCGACCAATCAAATGGGTAATGGGAGGAGGAAAGGACGAAGATAACAGTTTCAAGGAGAGGCGGTTGGTGGTGGTGCTGAGCACCTCTCCGCTTATAGGAGAATGGGCCGGGGGAAGCGACTACGAGATTCTAGATTGGAGAGGCGAAGGCGTAAAACTAGAAGAGGGCATCGAAGAACTCTGCAGCGGTGTGGGCAGCGGGGTAGTACTTTGCTGGAACAGAGTATTGGTGTCACAGCTGATGGGCAGGGGTGCTAACGTCATTGCAGTCCTGAACACTGTTGACGAACTGGCAGCCCCGGAACCTCATATACAGAATGTCAAGAATATCACAGTGAAAGCTTCGAAAACGGCTGTTCGAAATGCTCTGAAGCGGCTTTTGGGCAATCGTGAAGACTGCCCTGTAGTCGTTGCAGCGTCTGACCCTGATGAAATCGAGATGCCGTCGAAATGTCCGATTGCCCCGCTCCTTGCTCCCTTTACCAATAGGAACACCCTTGTTTGTTTGCAAGCTATTTCCGAGAATTTACTGTACCGGTCATGTGAGGACAAGTACCGGACGTTGTTCGCCAGTTCTGATAGGTTTGAGAATACCGTCGGTAAGCACCCCACGGCCGTTGAGGTTTTGAAGTTTCTCGGTTTTGAGCTTCGTGAGGACGATGAAGGCCTTCAATGGGTTCACCCAAATACCCCCATCGATGTTGAAGCGGTTCAGACTGTGCTTGATGCTGTGAACACTGCTTTGGACAATTGGACAAGAGGTGGTGAACCTGGCTTGGATGAACTTTGAGAAGAAAAAAAAGAGGGGAAAAAAAGTGTTAAGTACGGCCTGTTGAACGTGGTTTTTGATTAAAAATAATGGAAACCTAATCAAGTATTTGCGCTGAAATTAAAAAAAATATCCATTATTATTTTTTTTTTTTTTTAATTATTATTTTTTTTTTCCCCTTGCGTTATGGCTTTGCGTTATAACGTGTATGCTACAGGAAGAAAGAAGAAAAAAAATTTTTTGGGGGGGTATGTTTGATATGTGAAAGAAATAACTATTTATTGCCAACAAATAATGAGTCATTATTTAACTCGAGTTCCCGAATTTTTTGCACGAGGGCCCGCAGGGCCCGAGTGCAAAAAAACGGGTAACGAGTGTTAAATAATGGCTCATTTGGCGGCAAGTAAGTCGTTTTATTTCACTCTTCGTCATTTGAGTCACTCACTCTTCACTGCTTTCACTGCTGTTTTTTTTCACGCAGGTCAGCTTTTTGGGGATTTTCCTAAGGTAATACAGGGTAGCTATTTCGCCGTGGCATTTAAAGGGGAAGTAAGGCACTTATTCCCACTTTTAAGGGCTGGAATGGCCTCAGATGGCCAAAAATAGTCAAAATACCCCCACCCCAAAAAAATTTTTCAAGGGGTTGGGTGCATTTTTTTCCACGACAAGACCCATTTTTTCACTCTGAAGGGCCATTATTTAACTGCAAAATCTCATTATTTAACTAGTTAAATAATGGCGATTTCGCGTTAAATAATGGCCGTTTCGCGTTAAATAATGGCCATTTCGCGTTAAATAATGAGGCCCCTAGTGAGTGAAGAAAATGACGAAGAGTGAAATAAAAAAAAAAAGAAGAACAGAAAAATTCTCATGATTTATGATATGAAAAGCCTTCAAACTTAGATTGGCATACTTCTTTTTTTTTTTTTTTTTTCTATTTTTATTTCATATTTTTGCTTACTTCCATATCTCAATGAAAAAAAAAAATACAAACAAAAAGTACTTTTTTTTTTGGGCCCCTAAATAGTTTTCCGTTGTTTCGAAGGTGCACCCCACCCGTCCGGCAGTGGGATGAGAAAGTAAAGGTTTGTTGGCCAGAATTTGTCAGGGTTCTCACCCATAGGCACCGCACTCAAGTGAGGAAGAAAAAAAGGGCCGAAAAGTAGCTGGTTAGCGTGAAAACAACTCTTGAATGTCTAGTTTATTTCGGTTTTTTTTGGTGGGTAGTTGCTGCGCTGTTGCTCATCACTTCACTTTTTTTTTTTTTTTTTTTTTTTTTTTTTATAGCTCTTCTTTTTTTTGTTTTTTTTTATTCTTTTTTGCATAGCCAAATTCAAAAGTAAAGAAAAAAAAAAGAAAAAAAAAGATCTCATATCCTTTGATTACATTGTCACCTTCAACAACTTGCTCCCCCTCCCCTCCCCCCCCCCTTTTTTTTCTCTTAACTAATCTGTTTTTGGTAGTTTGGTTTGTGTTCGTTTTTTTTAAAAATTTTTTATTTGTCCTTCAACAACTCATTTCAAGGAACGATGGAACAGTGCCAGCCAACCACGCAGGGGCAGGTTATTTGCCCTGAGGGCAGGCAAGTGACCCCACTGCCGAAAGAGATAGAAGAGGCGGTCGAGCGGCGAGTTGATGAGAAAATGAAAATAATAATGGAGCGCGTGTTCCAACAGAACGTGTTGCTCTGGAACAGAGTCAAGGAGCTAGAGGAGAAGCTCGACTCGGCACGGCAGCAAGGGCAGCACACTGCCTGCAGCCCCTGCAGCCCTTGCAGCACCGTTCCTGACGACAGAGGACACCATCAACTTCAACAGGCCCAAGTGCAAACGTTTGAAAATTGGTGGGAAGGGATGTAGAATTAGATTACTATATTTTATTGAGTAAAAAAAAAAAAAAAAAAAAAAAAAAAAAAAAGCTCCTCCAAAAAACACGATCATCACAGAGCCTATGAACGATGAGTCCATTGCAGCATCCTTATCCCTGTTGTCAAACCTGCGTTTTGGTTTGCTAGTGACCGGTCAGGTCCTCATCTGCTTGGGTACGTCGCACCAAGACGATGTTTCAAGTCTACCCGCAAGCCTTGGGAAATGCTTGTCATGGGCCACAGTGGTGTGGTGCTGCACTGGCTACGCTGTGGGGTATGGCAACGGGAGTTTCTTCCTCGGGATGGACTATTATTTCATGTCGTTCCCACACGAACCAACCACAAGGTTCTTTCTGCGAGGGCTTGCGTTAGGGGTGGCCGGGTCGATGGCTATTGCGCACGCTGCAACGCCGAAACTTACAAGAAGCGGCGTGATGAGGATGTTCTTCATGTACTGCATGCTGTACCCTTTGACGTGCTGTTGGGTGTGGTCAAAGGACGGTTGGTTAAGCGGTAAGTACACTGACGCATCAGGGGGCTCTGTGTACCATCTCACAACCGGTGTTGTCATCTGCGTCATTTCTCTTCAAGAAGGCTACTCAAACCGTTGGGACCCACTAGAGAAATCTTTTACCCTGACGAAGGTAGCATGTGTCGGGAAGGTCGTGTTCTGGATAGCCCTCAGCACATATGCAGCATCCCACACCACCGTTTCCTCGTCCATCACGGCGTGCGTCTGTATCACTGTGACCGTCTGCTCTGCCATAACAACAGAACTGTTCATGTCGAAGCTCAGTCTTCAGTACTACGACCCACTGGGTATGACCGACACCTTGTTGTTTTCTGTTGCGGCAGTAGCAAGCAGCAGTAGCACCTCAACACCCATCGCAAGTTGTATATTGGGTTGCATCTCTGCTATTTTATGCAGAACTCTTTCGTTCTTCTGGGGGAGGCTCCAAAACAACGATACTGCGAACGCTGCCGTGTATCACGGGGGTGGGGGTTTGCTTGGTGCGATTTACGCGGGGTTCGTCACATCACAGTCAGGCGGCAGGGGCGTCATCAGCGGTGATGCTGGTTCCCTGGGCGTTCAGCTTATGGGTGTGCTGTTCATCTCATGCTTCTCCGCCTTCGCCGTAGCTTTGACATTGGTCACCACCAGCCTTCCTCCTTCCCGTCTTGACTTCCCATGTGCGATAGAGCCAATTCTCACGTCCAACTTAAAAACCCAGGGTGGGCGTCGTTTTAGAGCCACCACCTACAAGGTCGTTTGTGTCTGTGGGTTCTGTATATTGTTGACAGTATGGTTGTACTTGGGTTTTTTCAATCCTACAAAAATAAGCGGTGCCCCTGCCCTCCACTGGCGGGTGATCCCGTTGGTCATCGTCTTTGGGACACAACAGGCCCACATTTGGTTCATGTCAGAGACCATTGCAAACCACATTGTGCTCACGTCGATCGGGATGCTGCTGTGGTGGATAGTCGGGTTTTACTTTGAAACGGGACCGGGGGCCTTGATCGGGGGGCGGTACGCCATGCTGGAGTACCCTGACAAAGCTACAGAGGAGACGCTCATGCGGTACTTTGCTTCCTTGGTTGCGATGCTGCAGGGGTTGGCCCTCCTCTGCACCTTGCCAGCGCAAGGTGTATTTCTCAACCTTATATGTGCGGTATATGTGGCGTTCGTGTACCCTGTTGCTTCGCACTGGTGCACCAATGACGGCTGGTTGGTGGACTACGGGTTTGTGAACTATAGCAACGGGCATGTCTACATCGTGTCCGGTGCCTACATGGTGGGGTTCATGTGGAAAGTACGTGCACCGAAAACCCCCGCAAGGATGCATAGAAGAAACAAAGACAATGAACACGACGTCTTTCTCAGCAAGGTTCTGTACTGGAGCTCTGGCGCAATCGCGTGGTCGTGTCTTCTTTTCCACAACGTCGTTTCGCCGCACAGTTGGGACTTTAACGTGGTCAACAAGACGGTTGTCAACAGCACGGTGGCATCCGCTGCAGGAGGGCTTGTTGTTTTACTCATGGTAGCGCTCAGCGAATGGAACGCTGCTCCAAACCTCAGCTGGCGTCTGCTGAACGGCATGCTTACCGGCCTTCTCGCTTGCAGCTTCGGTGGTGCATACATGCGTCCATCCAGCTCAGCTGCAGCAGGCGCCATCGGTGCGCTTATCATGCACGCAAGCTACTTTCTTCAAGAAAGGTACGGCTACCAAGGAGATGTGTTTCCAATCTATTGTGCGGGGGGTATTTGGGGTTGCGTTGCCGCTGGGATTTTTTCAGAAGCCGGCAGATCCCCAGACGCTGGGGGGATAGTGTCGGGCAATCTGGACACTTTCGGAGTGCAATGCCTGGGGGGTCTGCTACTCTCATTGTGGGCGGTATACTGGGCCCTTTTCGTGTCATATGTAGCAGTCAACCTGCTAGGCTTGGACGTGCACAGTGAGCACAGCGTCAAGAGGGCCGTTTACGACGTGACCGGAATGGGGTACGTGACAGAACTGCAGACGCGCTGCTGTGCTTTCATACATTTTGAAAGGCTGATCGCGCAGATCGAGCCAGACGTTGTGTCTTTCGACATCGATGCATGTCAGAAACAGCGACACCTGTTCAGCAAGGGGGTCGTTGATGAGGGAAACAAAGCCGCCTTCGCGAAGCTAGAGGTACTGCTTCAGTCCTTAAGAACGTACCGCATGTACCTACCTGAGGCGCTTGTAATGACGTCGGAAAGGGTCTCTGCGGTACCGACACTGCGGGCTGCAAGGGATACCAGGGTCTCAAGGGCGCCAGATGGGTTCATGGCCATTGTATTCACGCATGTTGAACTAGGTGAAACCCACTGGCTAGAGCACAAAGAGGAGATGTCGAAGGCGAACATCGTGCATCGAGACATCGTGCGGGAGCAAGTCAAGGTGTACGACGGGAGAGAGGTGAAGTCGATGGGTGACACATTTATGTTTGCGTTCTCAGACTGCAACAGCGCTGTTGAATTCGCGACGACAGTGCAGCTTGCGATGGTGGAGGCAGATTGGCCTGCTGACCTCCTCGAACTCGCGCCCTTCGCCCCCATACGTGTCGGCAGAAAAATGCTGTGGTGCGGACTCCGCCTGAAGATCGGAATCGACTACGGCCCCGTCATCGTCGAGAAGAACATATTAACCGACAAACTTGACTACCACGGCAGCACGTCGAACAAAGCTTCTAGACTGGCACACGCTGCGATAGGCGGTCTTGCCTTGGTGTCGTCAAGTGTCACAGCCGCATGTTTGAGCGCACGGGAAGGAAGCATTCCCATATTCATCGATCTCCCCGACATGGAGTTTAAAGGTGTGGGGTTGGTCACTGTGGCAGGGATCATACACCCTTCGCTGCACGATCGTGTTGATGCGGTGAGGAACCACTACACGAAGGTACTGGAGTCGACTGTGGATGTGTTCGAATCGGAGGAGAATGAAGAGGATGCCATGATGTCGATGAAGACTAATAAAGTTGAGGTTGTGGTGCTGCATGTAAAACGCTGCACTACCACCCGGCAAGAGATCTTTGAAGGACTGATGCGGGTGGTGGAGGTCTGCGAAGAATTGTTGCGCGACACGGGTTTCCTTGCATCTATATCGGGCTGCGGGGTTTCAATTGCATTTTACCAAACCCACGAAAAAGTTGATAAGGCGATCGATGCCATCATCCGCGTCATCCTTCAGCTGGACATTGCAGGTACCTCCCACTTAGGTGTTGCAGCGGGAACAGCCACGTTCTCACATCAAGCATCTGGCTGCAGGTCCAACCGACCCCTGGTTGGTACTGTAATCGATGAAGCGCTGGCTCTTGCACACTTAGCGGGATATTTGCGCGTGACTTGTATTTGTGGAGACGGGGTGTTTTGCTTCCCGTTCAGTTACAAGAGAAGCCTGATACAATTCCCCCCTGTCTGGATGGTTGACATCCTTGCTTTTTTCGAATCTACCCCACCAAGTCTCTCTGACTGGTGTCAAGCATGTGATGAGCTGCCCGAGACCAAGCAGTTTCGAATGTTTCTCGAGAACGGCACGTCGGATGAGGTGGCAAAAGCAGCCCAGTTTATCATCGATTTACATGAGGTATGGGGAAATCTTGAAAAAAAAAATTTTTTTTTTAGACGGAGGTTTATACTGCTCAGTTGTGTCTTCCTTCTACTTTTCTTTGAGAAGTAGAAGAAGAAGAAAAAAAAATAGTAATTTTTTTTATATAAAAAATCTTTCCAGGTTTTTTTTTTACCAACGATTCTAAAGCTACAGTTTCTGTACTTTATTGGTCGCTCCCCGTGGCTGATAAATATAGGCGTTAACGGGGTTAATCTCTACTTCCTTTCAACACGGGAGTGGAACATCAATCATACTTGACTATACTATAAACTCAAGAAACTAATAAATAATATAAAATAATATATTATAATAATAATCATAAACAAAAAAAAAAAAAAAAAAACTTGTCTTCCCACCAAAATGGATAGGAAGCTGATCGGAGAGCTGCTCGACGAAGCAGAGAGACTGGCAAGCCAGGGGGCTTGGAGCGGAGAATGCGCCAGGATTGTTGGATTGCTTTTGAAGCTCATGAAAGGACAGCAGGGACAGCAACAGAAGCAGCTGCAGGGACAGCCACAGAAGCAGGGACAGCAACAGAAGCAGACCCCGGCCAAGCAACAACAACCGCAGCACCAAAAGGCCGGGAAGTGGCAGACGGTCGGGCAACCAATCAAACCCAGGAAGCCAGACCAGCAGAAGCGACCTGTGACCTCCACGTGGGCTGACAAACTGAGAGGCCCCCCACCAAAGACCTCCCTGGACGCGAAACACTGGAGCGGCGCGCCCATTTTCAACGAAGTCCCCGAACCACTTCTCAAGGGGATCTACTTCAACTGTCCCGACCCCGAAGTCCTAGCGGCGAGGTTGGCGAGCCTGGAGCTGGACCACCGCGTCGTCTCAACAACCCGGTTCGAGGGCGCCAGGGAGGTTGCGACCCCCACTAGCAGAGGCATCAAAACCCTGTGGACGTCCGGCGATCACTACGACCCGACGATGGCCGACGGGGACAAGCCCAAGACGCGCACGAACAGGACAGTGGTCCTCGTGGCGATTGTCGCCAAGGACTTTTGCTCCAACGAGCAGTGGGCGAGAACTACGGACGGGGAGGCAGTGGCCAGGATGGCGATGCTAGCTGCTAAGGACAAACAGGAAGCCTACGAGGTCACGAGGGACAACGTATGGCGGGTCGAGAGGACGGCGCAGCGAGCAACTGCAAGGGTGCGCGTGGACTGGCTGCACGCCAGCCGCCTCCTCAGCAAATGCTTAACAGGGTTGCGGCCCACACGTTGAAGAACTGCGAAACGGTCGACATCGGGGTTCCCTCACACCATGCTCTTAGGCTTAGGCTAGGAATCACAGCGCTCAAGCAAACAACCTACCGGTTTTCCATTCCTAGGCAGATTGCCCCGGCTCCGGCCGGGCAAAGGCGCCCCCCGCCCGCGGACCTCCTACAAACGCTGGCGTCTTTCAGGGAGCTGGATGACATGGACAGCGCCTACCAGTTCCTTTCCTCGATTTGCGAACGGCACCTACTGGGAACGTCAAGGGAAAGCTTTAATCCGAGCTACCTTGGGCGAGGGAGTCTGGGCGAGCCGACTCTCAAGTGCATAACGGCGCCTGCCACAGCGCACAGTATGGGTGCGGTCTCGAAAAGACATCTGGCGCTCGAGAAAATTCGCGTAGGCTGTGCGGCTATAATCAGGCGGCTGAAGCCTCTATGTGGAGCCCCTCCGCATGAAATCTAAAGCTTGGGACAACGTGGTGCGACGAGCGGTGAATCAATGCGTCAGACCAGAGAACGCGGCGCCGTCGGTGGATTTGGCCAGGGACGCCGCGGAGATGCAGGTTAAAGTGCTCCAACTGCAGAGAACGCAGGAGGTCAGGAAGCTCCTGAAGGTCCACCTGCGAACGGCCCTAGAAGAGAGCAGACCCTCCTTTCAGGGGACGGGCAACATCGACGAGAAGGCCACCAACGAGCTACACTTGCACCTGGCGACCCGAAATCCGCCCAAAGCTCGAAGGGTGCTACAGGTGATAGTGGGGGCCGTTTCCCCGTTCCATCCCAAGGTCATCAACGACGCGGTCGGGGGGCGGACGAAATGCATGGGATGCGACGCTACTTTCGACATTTCGCAACATACGTCAAGGCTCCTGGAGCACACCCTCTGGGACTGCCAGGCGCACGAGCACATCAGGACAGCATCCGAGGAGCGGGCGGCACTATGCGCACAACGTAACCAGTGGCCACGGTGCACACAACTGCATGGCATTGCGACGGGGGGACTCGTGCTGGAAACAGCTGAGTTACAGCTAATGATGGCGGAAATTACTGGCAACTTGCAACTCGCCTTTGCACGAAAGAAGACAGTGGACTTCAGTGTTCACTTGTGGAACAGGCCCTTCGAGAAGGGGTGTTTGCTCAAGCCGCGGTCACTGAGGTGGTACTACGACAATGGTTTGAGGCAGCAGTACTTCCCGCACGTCATCCGATGGCTCTCGGCCCTTCACTGGGGCACAACAGGTGGACAGGTCTCCAGGCTTGAGCTGGCCGTAGACTTCATTGCCACAGAGGGACTCTCGCCCCCGACGAGATCATATATTTTATGGCGGGTCGTTGCTAACCACTTCGTTCCTATCATAATGAACTTTTTTTTTTTTCTCTCTTTTTTAGGCGCCTAAGTTTTTTTTTTTTCTCCTTTTTTTTTATTTGTGTGCATGCAGAGAAAAAAAAGAAGAAGAAAAAAAACGCACGAAAAACTCCATCAAAAAAAAAAGGTTATCTTTGCGAACCGAAACAACAAAAGAGGGAAGAAAAGAAACTTTAAAAAAAAAATGGCCACTCCGTTCACTATTTTGTGCGCTGCTGACATGTTTGGTGTCAAGGTGTGATTTTTTTTTCTCCCCCTCCCTTAATTCTTTTTCAACCCCCCCCCCCCACCAACAGCACAACCTTGAGGTGCAGTTCCCTCGCATCCCGTCGATTGCGGAGCTTGAGTCCCACATTGCCGCTACCTACAACGCTGAGATGCAGGTGCACAGGCCCACTGATGTCCCAGTGCATGTATGGATTTGTGTTTTTGCCCCTCCCCCTTTTTTTTGTGTCATTTCTTTACTTATCACGCACAGGCGGCGTTCCAGCTCAGCAGAATCCAGGCTTACGACGAAAGTCTCCTCAGGTGGGCTGATCTTCAGACGGCCACCCAGCTGAAGGAGGGCATCCAGGTATGGTGTTGCAGAATAGAGTAAATTTATTTGCAGCTCTACGCGTTCCAGAAGGAGGCGCCCTGGCACCACGAGGTCCAGAAGGCCATTCCCCCTCCTAGCAGGCCAGGTGCCGTTGGGCCTGCTTATGCCGCTGCCACTACTACCACCGCAGCACACGGTGTTCCCAGTGTTGTCCCTGCCACACCCTCGGTGCCCACCGCCATGGCCGTCGCTACCGTTGGCCCCGCCGCTTCGCAGATCGTGCCCATCCTCCCCGACAACGCCACACACGACGAGAAGACGCGTGCTGTGTTCGAGGAACTCGACGTCAACACCAACAAGGTGATCGAGGCCGAGGAGTTCAAGAGGGGCTTCAGGGTCTTCAACTTCGACCTGTCTGCGGCCACCGTCATCGACCTCTTCGGCAAGGCCGACACCAACCACGACGGCGTCATCTCCTTCAACGAATGGCAGCGCTTCACCGAGATGTACCCTACCCTCCTCGACTCGATTTACTTCCGTGCTAGGGACCACTGGGAAGACTTCAGGCAGAAGCAGGAAATCAAGACTGCGCGCGAGGAGCTCGAGGCGCAGAAGGAAGCCGAGAAGCAGGCGCACATCACGCACGCTGAAGCGCAGCACGCCACCAATGCTCAGGAGAAGCGCCTTGCTCAAGGTGAATTGCAGCTCGCTGAGATCGTGGAATCCGAGAGGGAGTCCAAGAACAGGCTGCTCGACGGGCAGAGAGACACTGAGGCCGCTCTGAGGGAGAGGAGCCAGCGTGCTCAGGACCTTGACCTTGCTAAGGAGAGGGAGAGGCAGCGCACTCTTGCTCACAACGAGACCCAAAGGGACACTGATAGAGCCGAGCAAGCGCTTGCTCAGCAAGAGGCCGAGCAGGCTGCGTCTCAAGATAAGGAGAGGCAGTGCGCTCAGCTCATGTTGGAGTCCCAGAGGGAGACCGAGAGGTGCAGGAGGGCTGAGGCTGAGGCGACGGCAGACCTGCAAGCCACGAGGGACAGGGAGCAGCACGCGAACCTTTCTCTGCTAGAGGAGAAGAGGCAGACGGAGCTGGCACAGGACAGGTTGAACCAGGCGGAACTCGAGCTGCAGCAGAGGGTTGCCAGGGAGAGGGACCTTGATGGGAGATCGAAGGAGGCCGCGGTCACCACTGACAGGGAGAAGTACAGGAGAGACGAGGAGGACAGGCTCCTGCAGGTGAGCAGGGATGGTGAGCAGCAGGCGCACATGAGGCACCTGGAAGCGCAGAGAGCGGTGGAGGACCAGGACAAGAAGGTAGTGGCGCAGGAGGCGGAGAAGCAGGCTGCGCTGCAGAGGAGGAAGCAGGTCGAGGACCAAGAGAAGCCCCTCCTGGAACAGGAAGTCAGGCTGAGGGAGCAGCGTGAATCCCTTGAAGAGAAGGAGGCAAAGCTGCGCTCCGAGGCCACTGCCTTCCATGGCACACGTACCATTCCTTCCACCAGCCCCTACCGAGTCCACGACACCAGGAGCCCCCGTGTCACTGGCGTCTCGCCGAGACGTCTGCAGTAAATGCGTTAGACGGAAAGAAAAAAAAAAAAAAAAAAAAAAAAAGCTACTTTGTTTCTATTTGTTGTGCAGTTCTCATCCACACCCCTTCCACTGTATACGGGTTTCCTACTTTCTAATAACGAAATTAGATATTTCAAAGAAATCAACAGAAATCCATAATTTTTTTTTCCTTCTCTTTTTTTACTTCATTCACAGTTGTTGTTCCCCATCCCTATTATTTTCCCTGTGTTTCCCCTCCACTTTTGTCCCTTCAAAATTTAAAAAAAAAAAAAAAGAAACTTTTTTGAAGTAGAAACTCCCACAAAACCCCCCCCTTTTCCCAACATATTACGTTGTCCTCTCTTGTTCCCCGTTTTTATCTTCTTTTTTTTTACTTCTTCCCCTCCCTCCTGTGTCCCCTACCCCCTTTTTTTTTCTAGAGAATATAAATGAGTTGAGCGCGCAGCCGTGCCAAAACGCTTCGTCATTTCCTACCTTTTTTTGTCCCTTTCATCCTCTTGCGCCCTTCCCGCTTTTCTTTCTTTCTTTCTTTTTTATTTTACATTTGTACCTTTTTTTCATATCCATTCTTCTTCTTTTTTTTTTTCGTTCAAAAGAGTACATCAGCTCACCAGATACCATGTCCATGAAGATGGTGACGATGCTGGCTGTGGTGGGCGTTGCCGCTGCTGCCGATTCGATGAGCTTCCTTGCCCTTGGGGACTGGGGTGGAAACAGCGACCAGGATCCGACCGCCCCTGGTGAGGTTGACAACAACAAGGGGATGGGAGCTGTGGCGCAGTCCCTTGGCGGGATCCGCTTTGTGATGGCGATGGGGGACAACTTCTACGACGCTGGGATTGACACCGACGTGCACTCGGCGAGGTTCAAGGAAACCTACGAGAACGTGTTCACGGACGCAAGCCTGCAGGTCCCGTGGTACGCAGTGGCGGGGAACCACGACCACAAGGGGAACGTGACGGCGCAGATCGCCTACACGCACCTCTCGAAGAGGTGGACCTTCCCCTCCCTGTACTACACCTTCACCGAGTCCTTCGTGACCTCGACAGGGAAGAATGTGTCGACGCAAGTGATCTACATCGACACTGTGGTGTTCGGGGGGCAGTCCTACCGAGACGACGCGACGGGCGAGTTCGTGAAGTACACCGGGACACCCGATATGGCTGCGAAGGAGTCACAGCTGCAGTGGTTGGAGGCGACGATGGCGAAGTCGACGGCCGACTACCTGTGGGTGTCGGGGCACTACCCTATCTACTCGCAGTGCTCGCACGGCCCCACGCAGCAGCTCATCGACGACGTGCTTCCCCTCCTCACGAAGTACGACGCCAGCGGGTACCTGGCAGGCCACGACCACTGCCAGGGACACTTCGTTGTCGACAACAAGGCCCTCGTTCTCGCGGGCGCTGGGAAGGAGTGCTGCTACAACCCCTCAAACACCCACAGGGTCCCGAAGGACTCTATGAAGTTCCACATGGACAGTGGCAACACCTACGGCGCCGACGGCGGGTTCGCCTCCCTCACCGCCACGGAGACAGCCACCACCATCAAGTACCATGACACTCATGGGAAGGTGTTGTACACCGCTGCACCTGTCGCTCCTCGTAAGTGAGCTATCTTGAAGTGAGTTGAGCTTTCTTTTTTCTGTGATTTTCTACAAAAGGCCGCACACACTCAACAAACAGAGGATTACCTCTATAAAAGAGGGCAGCCGCGACAGAGAAAAAAGCTCCTTCACTCTCCCTCTTCCTCTCGACCACACAGTTTTTGACACGTCGAGCTTCTCTTCCCGTACCTTCATGGGCCAATGGGCCTTCTTTCTTGTATTTTTTTTTACTTTCTCTCTCCTCGCCTTAACTTCAATAATTCGCAGCATTTATTTCTCTATCTAAAATGTTGCGTATGCGCACCGCGATGGCCCCTGCCCGCAGGGGGTACTGCAGCAAGGTGACCGGGCACGTGATCGGGATCGACCTTGGGACAACTAACTCGTGCGTGGCGATCATGGAGGGGTCTGCGCCGCGTGTGATCGAGAACAGCGAGGGTTTCAGGACGACGCCGTCCGTCGTGGCGTTCAAGGGGTCTGAGAGGCTGGTGGGTCTGGCGGCGAAGAGGCAGTCGGTGACGAACCCAGCGAACACCTTCTACGCTGTCAAGCGTTTGATCGGAAGGGGCTACGACGACAAGGAGACGAAGGAGGACCAGAAGCAGGTCCCGTTCAAGATCACGAGGGCCGGAAACGGAGACGCGTGGGTTCAGGACAGCAACGGGAAGGAGTACAGCCCGAGCCAGATCGGTTCGTTCGTGCTTGAGAAGATGAAGGAGACGGCGGAGGGCCACGTGGGGTCGTCTGTCCCCAACGCGGTGATCACGGTTCCCGCCTACTTCAACGACTCGCAGAGGCAGGCGACGAAGGACGCTGGGAGCATCGCGAAGCTGAACGTGACCCGTATCATCAACGAGCCTACGGCGGCGGCCCTCGCCTACGGGATGGACAAGAGCGGGGAGGACAAGGTGGTCGCTGTGTACGACCTTGGGGGTGGTACCTTCGACGTGTCGATCTTGGAGGTGAGCGGTGGGGTGTTCGAGGTGAAGGCGACCAACGGTGACACCTTCCTCGGCGGGGAGGACTTCGACATGGCGATCACGACCTACCTCACCGACAGCTTCAAGAAGCAGGTCGGGATCGACCTCACGAAGGACAAGATGGCCCTGCAGAGGGTGAGGGAGGCAGCGGAGAAGGCTAAGATGGAGCTGTCCTCGTCGATGCAGACTGAGGTGAACCTTCCCTACATCTCCGCGAACGAGTCTGGTCCCCAGCACTTGCAGGAGACGATGACGAGGTCGAAGCTCGAGGGGCTCGTTGATGGGCTCATCTCTCGCACGAAGAAGCCGTGTGAGGTGTGCTTGAAGGACTCTGGTCTCTCCGTGAACGAGATCGAGGAGGTGATCCTTGTCGGTGGGATGTCCCGTATGCCCAAGGTCCAGGAGCTGGTGAAGGACATCTTCAAGCGTGAGCCCTTCAAGGGTGTGAACCCTGACGAGGTGGTCGCCATGGGGGCAGCCATCCAGGGCGGTGTCCTCAAGGGTGACGTTGGTGGTCTCCTCCTCCTTGACGTTACTCCTCTTTCTCTTGGTATGTTCAGCAAAAAAGGAACACAACAACAACAACAACAACAACAACAGGTATCGAGACCCTCGGTGGTGTGTTCACCCGTCTCATCCCCAAGAACACCACCATCCCCACGAAGAAGAGCCAGGTAAGCCAACCAATACTAATAACATAAAACATAAAAAAAAAAAAAAAAAAAAAAAAAAAAAAAAAAAAAAAAACTACAGGTGTTCTCGACCGCCGCTGACAACCAGAGCCAGGTCGGGATCAAGGTGCTTCAGGGAGAGAGGGAGATGGCTGCGGACAACCAGGTCCTCGGTCAGTTCGACCTGACTGGCGTTCCCCCCGCACCGCGTGGTGTTCCTCAGATCGAGGTGACGTTCGACATCGACGCGAACGGGATCTGCACCGTGTCCGGGAAGGACAAGGCGACCGGGAAGGAGCAGAACGTGCGCATCCAGTCGAGCGGTGGCCTGAACAAGGAAGAGATCGAGAGGATGATCAGGGACGCGGAGGACATGAAGGAGCAGGACACGAAGAAGAGGGAGGCTGTTGAGGCGAAGAACACAGTGGAGACACAGGTGGTTCAGGCGGAGAAGGCTCTCGAGGACTGGAAGCACGTGTCGGAGGCGGAGAAGCAGGAGGTGAAGGAGGCAGTTCAGGAGGCGAGGGACCTCTTGAACAACGAGTCCTCCTCCGCGGAGCAGCTCCAGGAGGCCACCGACAAGGTGCAGAAGCTCGTGATGGAGTGCGGGAAGAAGGACTACGAGGCCGCCGCAGCTGCCAACGCTGGCTCTTCATCCACGGTATGCCAGTGGCAAGAAAAAACTCACCTCTCAACAAAAACAGGAGAACACCACTGAGGAGCCCAAGGAGGAGAAGAAGGAAGAGGAGAAGAAGGAGGACAAGAAGGAATAGAACAACGCCTTGCACATTTTGCTCTATCCACCATTCGTCCCATAGTGTATCATGCCCAAAGCTTGATCTCCTGCTCGGCTCGTAGGCCATTTGGTACTTTAAGTTAGCTTCTTTTTGACAATTATCCCCCTCACCCCTCTTTTTCTTTCCTTTTCTTACCTCTCATCTAGTTTCCTTTTTTATTTTCTCTTCCACTTGGTTTCTATGCATCACCTCTTGGTTTTTTTTCTTCCTCCAACCCCCTTTTGCAATATGGTTAATGCTAATTGCATTTTTTTTATTTGGTGGGTGTTGCGAACAACTCCCTCCCCCCTCCCCCCATCATGGTGTATTTTTTACCTTTAAAAGTATGAATTTTTATTTTTATTTTTAATTTCCACGTTTAGCACTTCTCTCAGCACGGGGATGATTAAGGCTAAGGGATGTAGTTCAACCCTTGTCCCTTGTCCGGATCGCCAACTTAGTATCGGAGGGGCCTTATTCCTTGTGTTCCTTGTTAGCTCTTACGCAGAGCCAAGATGTTCCGGAATTTTTTGTCACTAGGGTTTTTTAACCCTTTTTGCGGGGTGCAAAGGAGGTTTGTGCTCCTGAAACAAGCCCCTCTCATTGACGTATTATCAAAGGGGAAAAAACCATATATCAAAAATATGTTGCGTATGCGCACCGCGATGGCCCCTGCCCGCAGGGGGTACTGCAGCAAGGTGACCGGGCACGTGATCGGGATCGACCTTGGGACAACGAACTCGTGCGTGGCGATCATGGAGGGGTCTGCACCGCGTGTGATCGAGAACAGCGAGGGTTTCAGGACGACGCCGTCCGTCGTGGCGTTCAAGGGGTCTGAGAGGCTGGTGGGTCTGGCGGCGAAGAGGCAGTCGGTGACGAACCCAGCGAACACCTTCTACGCTGTCAAGCGTTTGATCGGAAGGGGCTACGACGACAAGGAGACGAAGGAGGACCAGAAGCAGGTCCCGTTCAAGATCACGAGGGCCGGAAACGGAGACGCGTGGGTTCAGGACAGCAACGGGAAGGAGTACAGCCCGAGCCAGATCGGTTCGTTCGTGCTTGAGAAGATGAAGGAGACGGCGGAGGGCCACGTGGGGTCGTCTGTCCCCAACGCGGTGATCACGGTTCCCGCCTACTTCAACGACTCGCAGAGGCAGGCGACGAAGGACGCTGGGAGCATCGCGAAGCTGAACGTGACCCGTATCATCAACGAGCCTACGGCGGCGGCCCTCGCCTACGGGATGGACAAGAGCGGGGAGGACAAGGTGGTCGCTGTGTACGACCTTGGGGGTGGTACCTTCGACGTGTCGATCTTGGAGGTGAGCGGTGGGGTGTTCGAGGTGAAGGCGACCAACGGTGACACCTTCCTCGGCGGGGAGGACTTCGACATGGCGATCACGACCTACCTCACCGACAGCTTCAAGAAGCAGGTCGGGATCGACCTCACGAAGGACAAGATGGCCCTGCAGAGGGTGAGGGAGGCAGCGGAGAAGGCTAAGATGGAGCTGTCCTCGTCGATGCAGACTGAGGTGAACCTTCCCTACATCTCCGCGAACGAGTCTGGTCCCCAGCACTTGCAGGAGACGATGACGAGGTCGAAGCTCGAGGGGCTCGTTGATGGGCTCATCTCTCGCACGAAGAAGCCGTGTGAGGTGTGCTTGAAGGACTCTGGTCTCTCCGTGAACGAGATCGAGGAGGTGATCCTTGTCGGTGGGATGTCCCGTATGCCCAAGGTCCAGGAGCTGGTGAAGGACATCTTCAAGCGTGAGCCCTTCAAGGGTGTGAACCCTGACGAGGTGGTCGCCATGGGGGCAGCCATCCAGGGCGGTGTCCTCAAGGGTGACGTTGGTGGTCTCCTCCTCCTTGACGTTACTCCTCTTTCTCTTGGTATGTTCAGCAAAAAAGGAACACAACAACAACAACAACAACAACAACAGGTATCGAGACCCTCGGTGGTGTGTTCACCCGTCTCATCCCCAAGAACACCACCATCCCCACGAAGAAGAGCCAGGTAAGCCAACCAATACTAATAACCCCTAAACGCCCGGAGCCTATCTACGGTACCCCCCCATTTTCGTTGTTGCTTTGAATACTCAAAAAAAGGGCAGCATGCAACCATAGGAAGGTGCAAGGAAAGGGTAAACGGTACTAAAATTTTCAATTCCAGGTGCCAGATTCAGATGAGAACACTTAACTATATGTGTAAGAGGGGGGTTGAGGGTGTACTTTTTATGTCCGATTTTGGGGGGTCTTGTCGTGGGGGGTCCGTGGAGTTATGGCTGGGCTAAAAAGGGCAGCATTCAGCCCTATTTGGTGCCCTGAATTCTAGGATTGAGGTCAGTCTGGAGACTTTTTGGGGCTGTGGGATGAAAAAAGCAACTTGTGAGTTTTTTTTCCAGCTGGGGTAGCATGCAAGGGTAAAAAACACGTTTTGCATAAGGGGGTTTTGCAACAGGGGAATCACGTTTGCACCTTCTTCCCGCACCCAGGAACAGCACAGAGCACCCTCCTCACCTTCGTTCCGTTCATCATGGTCTCGGAGGTGTGATTTAGGGTTAAATAGAGACGTTTTGGGTATTTCTGAGTGAGGGAATCCTCATTGCTAGCGTGTTTGCGCTTGGGGGTCGGTGACGGTGTTGTCGGGGTGTGTGTGCTATCGGTTTTTGGGGCATGGGTGAGAAGCTTGCCAACAAGTTCTTCTTTGAAGCTCGGGAAGCCATAACTTTTGCCACATTCCTTGCTCTTCTTCCAGATTATGGAGGAGTTGGCAACACAGCTTTCCAGGACCCAATAAAAAACGACCATGGTCCACTTCCGGGTTTTCATATGCCGAACTCCAGTCCCCTGGAGCTGGTCTTGCCGGTCAGGGGTCGACAGCAAACCCTTAGGAGTCGACAGCACGCATGACTAGGTCCTGTGTTGTGGACTTCTTGCTGAAAATGTTGAAATTCGCAAGGTAACAGTTTTATGAGTCGCATGTAGCGACTACCTTGATGCCCACCGAGTTGTTTTTTCGTGGTGCCATGACTTTTATTGTTGTCGGGATAACACTGTCGTCAACAGACAACCACTTGCCAGGGGTCCGCACAGTCCTACATCGGTTGACATTGATGTCAAGAAGCCTACGCATGAGGTGCAGTTTCGGGCCTTATTGATGTTTCCAGGTTGTCAAAGGTGAGGTAGCGCTGTATGTCAACGAATCGGTTTCCTCATTTTCTTAAAAGCCGGGATGGTTAAAATAGAATCTGTTGTCCAGTAGCTCTTCATGTTCGGTGCCGAGCGTAAACCCATTAACAGGACCAACCCAAGCCAAATTTTGTACTCTGGGATGGAAAGATTCAGATTCCGCTGTTTTTTTGAATCGAAACGACCGTTCGTGGAAGAAACTATGAGCTCAAGTACCGCGTGTGTAAAAAAAAGACTAAAAACACCCTCCACATAGGCCCCTCCACCTAGAGGTGTCCTGAGCCCACCTTTTCACGGAAATGATATGTTTCGGGCCTTTGGGAGTATTTCTCCCACCCAAGCATCGTTTCCGGCCCCTCTTTGACCGCCTCATCGTCTTTTTCTTCTTTATCTGACCAGTCGGGGGAGACTCACGTTTTCGCTGCTATTTTGACCATCTGATTTCATTTTAAGCCAACCCTGCCGGTTTCAATTAAAACAAAACTTTTAACGCAAAATGTAGTTCCAAGACAAAATAAACCGCGCAACAATGCCATATTTTGAAGTCCAGGGGCCGTGTTCTAAAAAAAAGTACTTAGCGAAAAAGCAAATTTTGAAATAAGGACAAAAACGTCCGCGCGGGCGTTTAGGGGATAACATAAAACATAAAAAAAAAAAAAAAAAAAAAAAAAAAAAAAAAAAAAAAAAAAAAAAAAAAAACTACAGGTGTTCTCGACCGCCGCTGACAACCAGAGCCAGGTCGGGATCAAGGTGCTTCAGGGAGAGAGGGAGATGGCTGCGGACAACCAGGTCCTCGGTCAGTTCGACCTGACTGGCGTTCCCCCCGCACCGCGTGGTGTTCCTCAGATCGAGGTGACGTTCGACATCGACGCGAACGGGATCTGCACCGTGTCCGGGAAGGACAAGGCGACCGGGAAGGAGCAGAACGTGCGCATCCAGTCGAGCGGTGGCCTGAACAAGGAAGAGATCGAGAGGATGATCAGGGACGCGGAGGACATGAAGGAGCAGGACACGAAGAAGAGGGAGGCTGTTGAGGCGAAGAACACAGTGGAGACACAGGTGGTTCAGGCGGAGAAGGCTCTCGAGGACTGGAAGCACGTGTCGGAGGCGGAGAAGCAGGAGGTGAAGGAGGCAGTTCAGGAGGCGAGGGACCTCTTGAACAACGAGTCCTCCTCCGCGGAGCAGCTCCAGGAGGCCACCGACAAGGTGCAGAAGCTCGTGATGGAGTGCGGGAAGAAGGACTACGAGGCCGCCGCAGCTGCCAACGCTGGCTCTTCATCCACGGTATGCCAGTGGCAAGAAAAACTCATTCTCAACAAAAACAGGAGAACACCACTGAGGAGCCCAAGGAGGAGAAGAAGGAAGAGGAGAAGAAGGAGGACAAGAAGGAATAAGTTTGTAGGCCACTCTTCCCTGCCTAGTGTTTCCCATCTCCCGCTTTTTTTGTTATGAAGTGCACCACTTCGCCCACTGAGACGTGACACCGATATGTGTACTACATGTCCGCCCTCTCCCTATACTTGTGTTTAATGGCACAGTTTTTTTTTTTTTTTAAACCCCCTCTCGAGTTGATCACGGAGTGGAAGTATTAATCAAATAAGAGGAACCTCGCCAGTTCATATAGCACCTCATCCTTCCCCTGATCAAGTTTTTTTTCTCTTTTTTTTTGTAGTTTCCCCCCGTTTGATTTTGTACCAAAGCTTGTTGTTGCAGCTCTTGGCACTACTTCCCTTCAGCCTTTTTCCCAACTTTCTTCATATTTTTTTTTTTTTTTTTTTTTTTTTTTTTTTTTTGTTGCGTGTGTTGCAGAAGACGTTGTAACCTTGTCCCGCACGAGGAAACGGATCAACGCAGGGCACGGAAGAAAAAAAAAAAGAAAGAAAGAAAAAAAATAGTTAAGTATTTATTTTGTTTTTTTGAATCAATATTTTCCCCGCATCCCACCACCACCCCTTGTTTTCTTCATATCTACCCGCCGGCATCCATTCTTTGGGAAGGGAGGGAGGGGGCTTATTATCTGTACACTACAACACTAAAACCATCCGATTCGATGGAAATTTACATTTACAACCTGAGCAGCGGGGAGGTTATCACAGTGGAGGTGAACGGGATCGACACTACTGACGTCTTGAAAAAGAAATCCGCGGAATTCTGGGGAGGCGATGTGACGGGGATAAAATTATTCGTTGGTGGGGAGGCGGTGAACGACGGCGTTGCCATAACCGAGGCCGGGCTCTGCCATGGCTGCAGTGTAGATGTGAGGATGGGAGTGGGCGACCGTGCTGTTCAAAAGGCGACGAAAAGCCCGTTCATGTCGTTGCTCAGCTTCTTTGCACCGTCCTGTGTCTCGGTCCCCATCCAGCCCCCATCTTTCACAGTTTCTAACCTTCTTGCCCTCTCTGCCGTGGTGTACTCCACTTCCCTGAAGAAGGCGCGTGCAAATTTAGAGTCTTCTCTTGCGATCAAACTGGCAATGCAATACAACAAAAACCTAGTCGGGTCTGGCGGAAGACTGCCCCCTTCACAACGTGCAGCCGCAGAGGCGACATCGTTGAACTCTTACCTTTCCCGCCGGCATTAAAAAAAAAAAAAAAAGGGGGGGAAAAAAAATACACAGTTTTGTTGGATCTCTCCCGACCCAAACTTTCCCGCAAAAACAGATTTTTCTTAGGGAAAAAAAAAAAAAAAAGGAAGAGAGGGGGGGGGGAGGGGGGACAATAGAATAAAACATTCAATGACGCATGACACACCCTTTCCGGAAGGTGCCGAGGTTGAGGCTCATTCGTTGGTGAACACGGTGGAGCTGAATGGGTTGCGCGGTTTCGTCACGGGTTATCAACGTGCGCCCGATGGCGTATTGCTGGCGGTGGTGAGGTTTGAAACAGGGGACACCAGGCTTATTCCTCCTGAACACCTTGCAGCTGCTAAGGTCGCACCCATGCACGACTTGTCGGGGATGTGGAGCTGTTGGTACGGCTCGAAACACGTTTTTCAACACCAAGGAGACAGGCTGGCCATCATCGATGTCTCTACAGGTGAAATGCATGAAGGTACGGTTACCAGAGAGACGCAGAAACTCCGAGCTATTCCCAAGATGAAGGTCCGAAGGGCCACCCATCCCACGCCGTGGGTTGGCGTTCTCGATGAGCCCCCACCACCACACTCAACTCTCCCCACACCCGTGCGGCCCAAGCACCGTTTTCCTTGGAACCCTAAGCCCGCCCGGCCCCTTCTCACCATCCACGCCATGGGCTCTGTCGGCACCTTCGATGGTGACATTATAAAATGGAAATCAGGGTCCGTGTGGCAACGAAAGGGAGGCCCCCCACCGCCTTCCTCCGGACGGGTAGTTGAGGGAGCAGATGCAGCACCCTTAATGGAGACACATGGCGAGGACTTCTCGCTGTAAAAATATTTTTCAAAAAAAAAAAAAAAAAAGGTCGTACCCCTTTTTTTTTTTTTTTAAATTGTCTTGTACCTATTTTATTCTTTTATTCCCCCCCCCCCTGTAAAAGCAAGCAAAAATTGTTTGGCTCTTTTTTTTGTTTTCCCGGCTTGCACAAAACAACAATCAGCCGAATCTTTTTTTTTTGTATTCTTTTTCTTTCTTCCGGCGCTTTTCGACGATCACAACAAGAAGGGAAGACTAGACCTTCTGGATAAAAAAAAAAGGGAGGGAGGGAAACCTCTTTTTCGTCTCGAACGCTCGATATATGTCTTGCGATAGTCCCCCACAATTCTTGAACAAAGCAACACCCTGGTCAAGATTCCCTTTTTTTTTTAAAAAAAAAAGCGGGGAAAAAAAAAGAGGGGGAAACACCTATTAAAACAAAGGCTGGGTACAATGCTCTGGGGCAATGGACAGACGGCTTCTCTTCGCGCTGGCGTGGGTTGTGAGCTACAGTGTGGGGACAAGGACCGAGACGTTTACAGCTACACTGGGAACTGGGACCTCCTCGGCGAGCTTGACGGAGCCGACAAGGACTGCGAGCTACAGTAGGAGCGAGACTGCAAGCGTCACACACACACCTTCATTGACAGAGACTGAGAGTTACTCTGTGACGAAGTCCGAGACGCTGACGGAAAGTTATACGCGAAGCATAGAAGTATACGACAATGTGACAATGCGCCTAGACCCCGAAAGGTTCAAGGAAGGGCAGGAGCTTCGCCTCCAGCTGCATTACTGGTACGACAGCCGGCCCGCCTTCATCGTCAATACGTCGGACGACGCAGCTTTCCAAACAGAGCTTTTCGCCTACTCCCCTACTCTCTCTGCCAATTGTACTGCTTACCATGCGATGCAAGAGCCTCTCTCGCTTATCAATGGGTTCGGGTACCCTATCGCTTCGCCCTTCACAGATACTTTGTTTGTCACATTTGAAGCACCCCAGGTTCCGTTCGTTATCTGCTACAGCCACGACTTTTCCCCGGAGTACCAACACGTCACGGGGCCCATCGGGTGGACAGCTTTTATCGACACCGCTCGGGAAGGGAACGGGTCCTATATCTTTACACCCGAGCGAAGCCTTGCTTGGTACTACATCCCTCAGCCCGCCGCCGTGATGCAATATACCATCGTGCAGGTGAACTCTATGGAGCCGGAATGGAACTTCACCTACAAGGGAGACAGCTTGAAGATTGTCAAAAAGGGTACGCCCTGTACAGCAGAGAGCAGGACGTACAACGGTGTCTACCGAGGGTCGAGACATGTCGAAGCCGATGGACTGTGGGCTGAAGGGAGAAATATTGTCGGTGCAACCGAAGGGGGTGCAGCGGTGTTCGGCACTATAGAACTGAACCCTTTCATCGGCGAAGGGCTGGCTGGGGTGAACGACACGGACACGGAGCACAACGGTGGCGTGGTGAAGACAGGGTACGCGTACGTGCAGCTGCCTAGGAGCGTTGAAAATTTTGATGTTTGCTTCTCCTCCCGGCGGCAGCGCGCTCTGCTTGTCACCCAAAACAACTCCATCGCCTCCATCCCCGTGTGGAGGAAATTGTGGCCCTGCAGTTCTCCCTCATGTGCGGCACCCTCTTCATCATCACTCCACTTCACCACCACCCCTGTTGCATACAAGTGGTCCGCGACAAGGCTTACCCCCTACACTTGGGGGGACCTCAGGGTGTCTGGTGTAGGCGTGAATAGGAAGAGACATGTCGAACACAACTGGCTGCCTCAAGGAGGTGATGCCCTCAAAATAGTCAGTTCTGAGTACTTCGCAACGGTGCCAAACACATACACCGAGCCTGGCTGCTGGCACGCTTCAGGGTCTTGGAGCTCCGACCCGTCGCCCCACAGCCACACTACAGGTTCCAAAGACCTCACAGGACACTACTACGACGCAAACAGCGACGGAAGCTCCCTCTTGTATGGGTTCGCGACGTCGATCTATTTCACAGCGCCCAACGACACGTACTACGTGTGCTATAGGAGAGGGAGCATGCTGGGGGGGTGGAACATTTTGGAATGGGACACCCAACAGCACACTGACTACAGTCCGATAGCCGACTACCCTCAGACGTACCTCCTGGCCTCAGGCACGTACGATACCGTCAACGAGACACGGCCACCAGCATGGTCTATGAATGATACGAGAGAAGGCACATGGGGACAAATTGTGGTGTACCACTGGAACGAGACAGGGCCCATAGCAGGTGGGGAGTGGAGTTGGCATGCAGCTTTGGGGATGAGAGTTCGCGTGGTGCCTGCTGGCATGCCATGCAGCTGGGATGAGTTTGGGAAATACCACAGTGCAAGCTTTGCAGCTGAGAGCAGCCGCGGAGGACAGCCAGAGTGCACACCCGATGCAGGGTGCCTGGGCTCCGCAGACACATCGGAGCACACGTCGCATGCGTACTTCATCACAGTGCCCTACGAGGCGCTGAACCCGTTCAAGTTGTGCGTGCAGTATGGGAAGGAGAACTGGAAGGTTGCTGCGTCACCCGGACTTGTCGTGACCCCCCCCAGCAACGTGACCGTCGAGCTACGCGAGACACGCTCTGGCATGGACACCATGGTGCTCATCACCGACGCGCTTGAGTCGCGTCTCTATGCAGGGAGCGATGTATTCAGAATAGTGCCACGCGAGCAGGAATGTGACATCGCAGCGAACTGGGACCCGGCTACAGGAGACTCACAACTGTCTCTTTTCTGCCTTAGTGGGAATGCATCGGGTGCGACAGGAGCTGAGCCCTGCGCTAGCCTAACAGAGCGTGTGCTTCGACAGGACCAGCGAAGGCTTGTCCTGTATGAAGCAGCAATGCGGCACCCTTATGACGACGTGGTGCCTGGAGATATAGAAGCCCCTGACGTGCAGCAAGTTGTTGCTGACCTTGTTCTCCCTAGCCCTGGTTTGTACAAGATGTGCTACAAGCAGGCTGTGTATTCGAACTGGGCCACATTCAATGACACATGGATTGCACCTCCCAGTGACGTGACCGTCTCCCCCGTAGGTGACAAGGTGCTTATCGGCGGCACCCTCATGAGGTTTGAGGTCAGGTCTGACGCACGGATGTCGCGGTACACCAACCAGCCATGGTACCCTGGGTCCTCACCGTTCCTCGCAATAGGGACTCGTGTCAAGACAGACGCGGGCTTTGGTGGTGTTACGGGGTTCCTTCCCACCGGTGATGTGATTGTGGAGCTAGAAGCTGGTGGGACATGGACAGGTGCACAAGGCCAGTTGTCCAATCAGGCACAGATGGTGACAGAGCGAGACATTACCGACTCTTCCACGCGATCGTTCTTCCCAACTTTTCAGGCCAAGTTCGTACCTAGTGACACAGCATGCCATTCGCCGCCTGCCGACACACCGTCGGTCCCCTTCGGAGCGTATACAACTGACTCACGTGCAGGCACAACTATCAACCATCTTTCATTCTACCTCGAGGTGCCGGCTGCTTCTGGCGAGTTTTTTCTTTGCTTTCAGCTTGACGAGGTTCACTCCTGGCACCGCTTCGGGCCTTATACGTCAGAGAAAAACGGCGTGTGGTGGGACGTGGGGGACGTTTTGCTGAGTCAGGCTGTGGTGACAGTCGGGATGACGAAAGACACAGACCTCGAAGTGTTCTCAGTTGGGGTCGGGGAGGACGCAGCAAAGGTCGTAGTAGATGAAGACAGCTGCCATGGGGGGCGTGACACAGTGGGGATGCGTGCGCACGGGGAGAGCAGCGGTGTGGGCGGCCTCAAAAGCGATCTTGGTCCGTCTGACGGTAAGGTGTCTGAGGCAACAATGACTTTCAGAATCCCACAAGGGTACCTAGACGCGCGAAGGAGGTTCAAAATTTGTGTGTGGACCGTCACCCATGCAGACGGGAATGTGCAGAGGCACTGGCTTGAAGCCTCTCCCCGCCGAGTGGACTTCCTCTCTATCCCTTCAGGGGTGAAATCTTGGAGTATTGATGCGGACTTCCAATCACCTCAAAATACCACCCTGCCAGGTCCTCCGCAGGTGTTCTCTGGCCTCTCGACGTCAACACCTCTCTCGCTCAACACAGGCTTCTTTATCAGTCTATTCCAGCCACCCCACGGTATAGAGCGCCACAGAGCAAAGCTCGTTCTTGCTGCTCGGCCCTGTACCGACGACACCCATGGTCACACCGCAGCTTTGGTGCACGATAACTCAACGAGCGACGGCCTGCTCGTGTACTTACGCACGCAGTTCCCCAACGACGTGAACATGTACAAACTGTGCTACAAGCAAGATACAGGTCTCCCGTGGCTCGAAGTAGAAGGAGGCGTCGACAGGAGCTTCAAGGTGGTCAAGACAAGTCTTGCATACATAGGGGGCCTGAACAGTTTGGTGACGTACGACTCCAGCCCTCAAGGCGCAAGCTGGTGCGGGGTCATCGATTGCGGATTAGGTGTGGATCTCGTGCATATCGCAAACTCAACTTCTGACTGCCCTGTCCCTGCTAACAGCACCGGGAACTCCCCTGGATGGTACGCTCTTGCAGCAAGCTCTGCCACAGCACGTCCGATACAACCAAGCTTCATCCTCCCACCTACATACCCTTCCCCCGTGGACCTGTACAAGATCTGCCTCTACAAAGCTGGTGACAAACGTGCCTCAGCCCCATCGGCACTCCCCGGGAACAAGGTTTATGTGTTGGAGAACAACGGAGACACGGCCACGGGGAAGGGGACCATCTTCTACCGTGCCACCGGCGTCATCGACGGCCTGGACGTGCAGGTGCAGCTGGATTACAACGAGAGCGTGCAATTCTCTGTATTCAGCGACACGACCGAGGGCACCTACGGGAAAGTCACCGACATAGCATCCAGCACACCTGTGGTGACTTCTGGCGGCGTTGTCTCTTTTGTGGTGAAACCCACCTCTGGAGGGAGGGTGGTACCATATGGCGAGTTCCCTGTTTGGGTGGTACAATGCCCGGCGGGGTTATCGTGGGCTGAGATGAACTGTCACAAACCTACGCCCCGTGACCTGTTTGTCATTGAAGGTGTTGACGGTGGGTGCAAGAACACGGAGGGGGGTCTGTATGACTGGGGCAGCGACGGACTGCAACAGTTCCTTGTTTCAGGTGTCGCGGAGTTCAGAATACAGTTTAAGTCCGGCTGCCCTGTTAACCAACGGTTGCCGAACCCTGGCTGTGGGTTTCTGTTTGTGGGGCTTCCTCCTGGTCACCAGCCGGGCAACCTCAGAGGGAGTTTGTCCGAGGTGGCCTCTTCGCCTGTATGGCTTAACGTCGCGTCAAATGCGCCAGATGCGGTATTTGTGAATGATGTCACAGCAGTACCTTCTCAGGTTGGTGCAGCGTGCAGTGTTGGCAATCCGTCGTGTCCACTGTTCGAGTGCTGGGACGCAAAGCCGTGTCTCACAAGGTTGTTCGCTAGGTATCAAGGACCCAGAGAGTTCGCCCCCATTGGAAACCTTTCCATCACGGCTGCATCCCCCGTCTCCCTCCATGCTTCATTCGGCATTGTTTCCAATGCCACTTGGCTACCCGGCGGGTATTACAACCACACCTTCGTCCCTGCGTTCAATGACTTCTTCACAGACGAGGCTACTGTATATTTCAACGTCAGCTTTGGTGAGTCTCAAAGCGTCTTCACCACGTACGCAGTCCTTGTGACGCGGAACCTTCCGAAGAAAGTGAGAATTTTAGAGATGCAAAAGATGGATCTCGGCCTTTCGGAAGGCATCCAGCCCCCGCAATGGCTTCCCACAACACAATTCGCTGGTAGATCGTCGGAGACCCTCACCGCTGCTCAAGGGAGCTATCTGCAAGCCTTGTACCCCTATGCGATTTCGTATGAAGTGGTGGACTCTGCAGGCAGCGTAATGGTGGGCAGTAATCTTGTTGGGTACGAAGTGGTCCTTACTGGAGCAGCGTTTGTCGAGGTGCAGAAAGGACAGGACGGAAAATTGTTGGAGGAGAACCTGATGACGTTTGTAAGATATGCGCAAAGCTTGAGGGTTGGCACAGCAACTGCTAAGGACGGATCAACCCCTGCTGTGTTTTCTGTCGAGTTCCGTGTCTTGAACAACGTGGGCTGCACGCGATTTCAGCCGCAACAAGGGTGCGACATTGCACTGGTCTTGCATAGAAAGGGAACGCCGCAGGCCAGCTATGCACGTGTCCGCACACCTGTACGGGTAGTGGCCACCACACTACAAGTTCTGCCCGTGCGGGGCGTCACCGAGTGGTCGGCAACACTCCGTTCAGGTGCTGTGGTCCGCGTCCTTCCCGGAGCATTCCATGATAGCAATTTTTACGCTGATGAATTCCACTACGGACGGGTTGTCGTGGGCACAAACGGAGAGAACATCACCCTGGCGCAGCCTGAGTGGGAGCTGCAGCCTCTTGGCACCGGGTTGTATGGCGCTGATGTGATCATCAGGCCAACGACACCATGTGTTCTCTGCTCCTTCAGTTTCCATACCTCGTGGGGTGCAACAAGCAACGAGCTGCTCACGTACAACTTCACCGACGACACGTCAAAGGTGACATGTGCCGCACCCTCACCAGTTATGTGGTTCACAGGGAACTCACAGAGCGAGCCATTCTCGATCACGATCGTTCGGCTCAGCAGACTCGACCTCATCAACACGTACCCTGCGCATGTGGTTGCCGTTCGCAACACCACCACATCAGGTGGGTACGGAATCGTGGCGCAAGATGGACTTTATGTGCTGAACGGCACTGTTGATAAGCTGAGTGACGAAGTGCTGCTGGACGTTAACGGGATGCCGTGCACGACAGCGATCAACATAGAAATGGCGGCGCACACAACGAAAAACAAGACTACAGGATGGGGAGTGACCTTGCCTGAGTGTACACCCTTGTGCAACGACACAACGGGGGGCTGCCTCATGTGGATGACACACACATCAGTCACGGAAGTGCGCATCGTGGGTTCGCAGCCTATCTCAGTGCAAGACATCGGAACCACAGTATACGTTGCATCTACCTATGAAACAGTGGTCAGCAGCAATGGGAGCGAAGCAGGGTACGGCAACAATAGTGTGACCTACGAGCAAGTGAACACCACGATGGTGACCATGAAGTTCGAAACGGTGCAACGTGGCAGGGGGTACCCCAGCATCAACCCCATGCGTGATGCGGAGGTCGAGGTCTGTCTCCACAATGGGGCGCAGCTAAGCACCACATGCATCATGCTCCGTTTATGGGTGGTCGTGGATACCACCTATGACCCCCATCCCGATGTTCTTGTTGGTTTTGTGAACGAAAAAAACCTTTCTGAAGCAGCCCTCCGACCCGGGTCGGCCGTGGGCTCCCCCTGCGGTACAGCAACAGTCATCTCACTTCATGCTGCAATGTATTTCTACTGGTTTGGCACTAAGCAGATCGTCTATGACAAGCCCGCTACCTACTACCTCAGACACGGCTCTTCAGCACGGGTCCCGCTTGTTGACGTGGACACCTCTGCTGACAATGCGATAAACATAACGTCAATGCTTACCCGCAGTACTCAGCTCCCAACTGCCTATCACGACAGGTTGCTCTCACCCGGCAGTGGGGTCGTTGTCTTCACCTTCACCGGTGCATGGACGGCGAGCAGTGCGGCACCGTTTCTTGTATGGAGGCCCGATGTGCAGGGGGTAGGAAGGACGGCAAGCACGCACAGCTGGGGGTACCCAAGTGACACCCCGTACAATGAATGGGTAGTGCAGCATACGGTGGATGACGAAGAAGAATGCCCTCGGGTGCGGCTTATGGCCAGAGACACGGGGCATTACGCGAACTTCGAGGCAGTTCCTGGTAACGGATGGAGCTACGGTCATGGTGTGGCAGGAGTACCCTTCCCAGTGCAAACAACCCTTATAGGCCATCACGGGGGCAGGGCTTGGAGCTCTAGTGGGATGTTGATCACAGTCAAAAAGCACTCTTGGTCTGGTTGTAATGACGGTGGTGTGTTGCAGCTGTACACACTAAGGCCTGGTGGGGAGACAAGCACTCCGTTTCTCGGCACGATGTCCGACTCCTTCACACGCATCACGACAGGCAGGGTCACTAATGGTGTGGCCGTTTTGTGGCCGCTTTTCACATCTCCGTGCCAACACTGCACACTCGAGTTTACACTTTGCTACTCAGCAGCGACCTCCGCCAAGCAGTGCTTAGAAGGCACCCCCGACGCCAGTGGCCCAGATTACCACCACAGAGTGCATGTCACTAAAAGCATCACCATAGGGAAGCCAGAGCCTAACTCCTTCCTCGTCACGCATCAAGAGCTGTCTAGCTCAGGCAATGTAATCCACGTTGGGGAGCCCATCACACTGCGCTGGCAGCTGGCGGAAGATTTCAACACCTGGCCGCTCCCAATAAATGTCGCTAGTAACGTGACAATACGTGTGCTTTCAATATGGCAGCACCCTGATAAGGGTTTCGAGTGGGAAACAGTGCAGCATGGTCATGGAGGGGCAATGGGCGAGGGGCTGACCGAGAAGTGTCAGCCGCAGAGCGCCTCGGAGACGCTGGCAGTGACGTCGACCGCTGGTGATGGCTCGCTGGTGTTCCATTTCACTCAGCAATGCAGTGGGTGTGCTGTGATCCTGCAGGTAGATATTAACAGCAGACACTCGCTTACCGTTCCGCTGCGGAGCTTCTCGAACGGCATCCCTGGGCATGTGCTGGTCTTCAACGTGCGATCTTGCGCATTTGACTGGGCTGTTCTCGGCCACCCCCCTGCTACAGTGCAACGCCGTCGGCCTTTCTCGATATCAGTTGTTCCCACTGACAGGAACGGCAACCCTGTTTGGAACGACGCAAGCAATGCCACTATTACACTAAACCTGTACAAGGGCTCCAACGGAGGTGGGGGACATGTCATGGCGCAGCTTCAGCGGTCGTCGGATGGTGCTTCCACCGCTGTGTTGACGTATGACAAAGCGTGCCAAAAATGCAGGGCCACCGTGATGGGGAAGCAGCAGCAGGTGTCTGTCTACAGCGAACCCGTTGTGTATGTGGTGCAACACGTGCAGCTGTCGGGTGACACCTTCACGTGCGAGGTATATGCTGCAGACAGTGACGGCAACAGAGCATACGGCATGGGTGGTCCCACGGGGTTACTGGAACAGCGTGTGTACGAACAGAAGGTGATGCCCGGCGTGAGCCTCACGGTGCTTCCTTTCAACACGAACACCACACTAGGAACTGTCAAAGGCGAGAATGTGATCATCACAAGAGGCAACCCGACAGTGACGATCAAAGAGAAAATGTACAACGGTGTGGCAGTAGGGAAGGGGACAGGGCCATGGCGCGTCGGTGTGATAGAGGGCGTCATGTCTGGCACGCCATCCCTGGGCTACGAGCTGATGCTGCACGGAGAAGGGTGGGGACGTCTACCTACGGTAGACACAGAAGGCAAACCCGTTCTTTTGAAGCACCCCAAGCCCGCCACTATGCTAGCTGTGGCGCCTGCAGGTGACATTTCCATCCGTACAAACCACGCTGCTACTATCGATGTGTACACTGTGCTCATGAACAACGAGTCAGTGGTCCCAAAGGAGGTCGTGGTAGGCGAGGCATCCGGCAACATCACTGCCGAGTGGGACTGCAGCCTGTGCAGGGACGTCTCTGGAGTGTGCCAGTTCCAGGCAGACACAAATGTTCAGATCAACACTGGACACACTGCCTTCAACATCTTGATGCCCTCAGGGACAGGGTCCTGCACCGTGCTGTTCAAACACGGCAACTGGACAATGAAGACGAACATCCTCATCCAGCCCATCGGCGTAACCGCGTGGCAGTACGTAGGCAACGTGAGCGCCATGCTAGGATACAAGACGGAGTTCATCGTGAGGGCCGTCAACAACGACATCTTCAAGTCGGAGATGTGGACCGAGGTGTCATTTGTTGATTGGAACGGGACAAGCCTTGCGTTGCTGCACGCCGTGTCGGTGCCCGATGGGTGCTTCATGCAGACTTCAGCCAGCATCCTAAACAAAGAAGCTACTGCCGTCGCGTTCAACGGATCGTTCACCACAGCAGGCGAGTGCAGCGTGACGCTCACCGGCTTCCCTTCACTGACCACACCGCCCAGCACCCTCACCCTTGTAGTCTCAGAGGCGACCACCATTGCGCTCCTCCCCATGCCACTTCTGGAGGCCGTTGTCGGTGTGCCATTTGAGCTTCCTGTGGCGGTATTTTCCCCCGGGGGTATCTGTAAGGGTGATTTTTCTACCCGCATTGTCACTTCTACAGATGCTGTGGTTGTGAACGCTACGGTCGCTGCGGGCGTTGCCTCCGTGTGGCTTGTTTTGACTGAAGAGCACCTCCCGTCTGCGATGATACGGATCACTGGCACAGACCCGTCTGGCAGAATTATAGGCGTTCCCTTAAAGCTGTCAGTAGATGTGATCAGGGTGCCAGTCCGGCTGGAAATTGAATCCCCACAAGGGTGGTGGGTTGTAGGGAACTCTATGGAAGTCAAGGTTGGTGCGGTAGATCCTTTTGGGGCTGTGGTGGAGGCATGGGACGGCATGCTGCAGGTGAGGCCTACACTGATTCCTTGCATCACGGTGGACAGGGCAGGGCAGCCGCCGTACGTTGCCGAGACGTGTGTCACAAACGGGGCGTGCCTACCACTCGAGGAGCCCGTGTGCAGGATGCACGACACCCTGTGGTCAGGGGATGAATGGATCCCCATCACAAACGGTACAACCACCGTGCAAACCCTCACGTACACAGGCACGCGCGAAGGCCTCCATGGACTCTTTTTCCACGCTGACGGACTTCCCCCTGCCACAGTTCACTGGGGGTTCCAGTCATACACTCAAGTACTGTTGCAAAGCGCAACGTGCACCGACAAGGAGACGTGTGTACTGGTTGAAGAAGGTGTGTTCCGCAACGTGACCGCGGAGAGGCAGCACGCGGACCCGGGGTCGGGGATCTTGACGTCGTTGAGGGTGCTGCCGAGGACGGTGTTTTCACTACCAGTGGCCGCTGCAGACTCTAGGGGGAAGGCTCTTTTAGGGGAGTCGGGCGGACATGCCGTGCTGTCGACGCACTGTCTTGACAGCAACAAAACCGGGAATTTTTACATAGGAAAATACGTGAATGGGTTGGTGGACGGGACTGGCGGGTGGGACATGACAGCGCTGGTAGAGGGCAGTGGGGTCTGGTCAGGGCTCGCCTTTGACGGGCTGTGTGAACGGGCGTACCTGACGGTGGCTGCTGTGGTTTCGAGCGGGGCGTCAATCACGGTAAATAGCAGTGTCTTTGAAGTGGGGAACACGATCCTCCCACAGACCCCCTCACCATTGGCAACGGTGCCCTCTGTGTTTGATGACCCCGGTTGTATGCTCGACGTGGGGGACACACCGTTGCTGGCCGTCAACTTCACTGGGATGGAAGCGGATCTGCAGGCTTTGTTAGGAAGCAGTGTGGAGGGGGTGGACGTCAGGTGGGCCTGCAGGGTGTCCGTCAGCAAGGTCGCATACGGCATCACACCTTTGCATAAAAAGACCCAAGGGGCATGTGTTGAAAGGAGGAATGGTGTTGTTGTTGATGTCAGCTGTCGGGACGGGTGCACCACGCTCCTCGAAGTGTATTTTGTCTTCCCTAGGAATGCCACGTCTGGTGCTGTATCTACGTTGCTAAGCAGTCTTCCTGCTGTGCTATCCAACTCGTCCTTTCCGGGTGCACTTGTCTCTACCTTCTCACCGCCCAACCCAGCCACCCCCTCGCCTAGGACGCCCCCGCCAACACCCCTCCCCTTTGCAGCCACGCCCCGTCCTGGACCCCCACCCCTCCCTATCGAATCCGTATCACGGTCGTCTCCCTTCCTTGTACTCCTCTTATGCTGCTTCTTGATCTTGATGTAGTGGGCCTTTTTCAAGGCTTGCGTTTTGGATATGCTTTTTTTTCTTTTTTTTTTTTTCTTTGAATTGAAAGTAATCTGCCGACAATGAAACGCATTCATATCAAAAAAAAAAAAAAGGCCCCCTCTTGTTTACAACCCCCCTCTTAGACAAAAGAAACAAAAAAGAAAGATGCAGGGCGCAACACTCAGCAAGGCTATCGTGATCTGCGTATGTCTTAAAAAAGAACATCTTTTTTCCAACAAAAAAAAAAAAGTTCGGGCTGTTCGCGTTGATGGCGATCAGCACGAGTACGAGCAGCAGGCAGATGCAGGCCAGGTCTGTGGCGGTGGAGAGCGCGAAGAAAATTGAAGTGCAGCAGGTGAACACCGTGAGCGTGCCGGCTGGTGCCGAGGTGTGATAAAACAAAACAAAAAACAAAACAAAAAAAAAAAGGGCGCTGTGACGCAGAAGAACTCTGCCTCGGAGGCCGCCCAGACCAACGCCAAGGAGGAGTCTGTGACTGAAAAGAAGGTTGAGAGCGAGGCCAAGCCTGTGATGGCCGACCACGCAACACAGGCCAAGGACGTCCACGTGACTGTGCACGTGAACCTCCGCAAGGAGGCTCTCGCCGAGGCGGTGAAGGAAACCGTTGCCAAGTCGACCCTTCTGTCCACTGACGAAGTCAAGGAGGTTGCCAAGCAGGTTGAGAAGGCCGCCACTACCGAGGAGAAGGTTGAGAAGGCCACCATCGCCCAGGAGAAGGTTGAGAAGCCTGTTGAGGCCGTTAAGCTCCCTGAGGCAAAGACCGTGAAACAGGCAGCTGCCCCTGTCCCCACCAAGGTCGTGAAGCCCGCCTCCGCCTCTGTTCTTGTGGTCCCCCTCCTGGCCATGGTTGCTGTCCTTGTTGCTGTTAAGGTGAGGAAGCCTGGGTACCTCCCCGAGGCCGTTGAGGTATAGTTTATTGGGAGAGGGGAAAAAAAAAATCCAGGAGAAGCTTGAGACCATGGGTTTTCCTGCTCAGGAGATCCGTGACACTTGGAGGGCCAGCAAGCCCAGCCGCAGCATGTACGGCTCTGTTTAGATGACTAAATGGAAAAAAAAAAAAAAAGAGAAGGATTTGAAAAAAAAAAAAATATCACAGCGGAAAAAAAAAAAAAAAAAAAAAAAGAAGCATAGGCAGTGTATATTTCCCCCTCCTCTAAATGCTCCTCCTTCCCTTTAGTGCTGTACAACCCTCCCCATTTCTTTTTTGGCTTTTTTTTTTTTTTTTTTTGTGGCACAACACACTTTCATTTATCCCCTACCGCCCATTCTTAGTTTTTTATTTTTTTATTTTTTTATTTTCGCGGAAGTCTTTGTTACTCTGTGTAAGAAATCAGGTAGAAGGAGGCACGCTCGGGTATTCTGTTTTTTTTTGGGGGGGGGAGGAGTTTAATAAAAATTCCTTTCTTTTTTTTTAATCTCTCTTCATCTACTCTCTGACCAGAATCATGTGCAGGCAAGTGCGTGAGAAAAATAAATAAAAAGAAATAATTTGAGGGGGGAGGGGGCGGACATTTTCTCTATTATATATCGTTTCCTTTTTGTTACTTATATTGGTGCAGGTACTCCTGCCGGTATTGTAAAAAAAAGAAAAAAGAAAAAAAAAAATGAGCTTGTCAATTTATTCTTCCTTTGTTTCTCCCTCTTTTTCAGTTTCTTTTGTTTCTTCCCTTTCGCAAAGTCGGCACCTCAATGCAGCGGCTGAGAGTGGGATGGTGGAAAAAAAAAAAAAAAAAAAAAAAAAAAAGGGAATAGAAAAAAGAAATGGCCTCCTCTTGGTTAAACAAAAACTTTCCCTTTTTTTAATCTGGTTTTACATTCCCTTTTTTTTTTTTTTTGCCCTCTTCCCCATGGAGGAATAGAGGAAATTAGGGGGGGTTTTTTTTTTCTTAAATTGTGCCTTTGGTTGGGGGGGCTTTTTTTTTCTCTTTTATGACTTTTTTTTTTCCTCTTGTCTTTTTTCCATTCTGTTTTGTATGTGTGTTTTCTTTTTATTTTTTTAAATTTCTTTTTCCAGAGTTTTTTTTTTTCCCTCTTTCTTTTCCTCCGTAGTGAAGGGAATGAGGGAAGGGGGAAAAAAAAACACAAAAAAAAGAGGAAAAGAAAAAAGAAAAAAGAAAACCACACAGAAGAAAAAGAAAGAGAATTGGTAAAAGGGGAAGGAATGGAATGGAGAGGGTGGGGAAGAAAGAGAGAAAAAAAAAGGGGGGGCGATTATGTAAAAAGAATTTTGATTCTTTTTTTTCTTTAAGTTCCTTCTTTTTTTTTTTTTTTTTTTTTTTTTCCCCTTCCACTTACTCCTTCCCCTAATTCCCCATTTACGCACTTTTGCATTTTCCCCCATTTTTTTTCATTCCCATCCCCCTTTGTTTTATTGCCCCCCCCCGAAATCAGTTTTTTTTTTTTTTTTTTTTTTAAATTATTATTTTTTTTTTTTTTTTTTTTCCGCTACGGTATTTACCAGTAGTTGTAAATCCATTGGAGCAAAAAAAATAAATAAATAAATAAATAAAACAAAAGGAGACACAGACGACAAAAAAAAAGAGAAAAAAAAAAAAATATGCCGCACCTAGTAGTTAACTGTACCTTTAACCCCCCAGTTATTAAGCTAATGGGCGCGACGCTCAGAGAGGTTTGCAAACAAAAAAAAAAAAAAAAGAAAAAAAGAAAAAAAAAAAAACCAAGGAAACCGTACACAAGTTGGATCAGCGGCTCCCTGCCGTCACAACTACATCTGTGTCTCCAAAGAAGGAGCTACCTAAATTCGTTTACATCCAGAACCCTCCTCACTGGCACACCGACCTTGGGCAGCACTTCTGCGATCAGCTTGGCAGGTCAATGATGTTTTTAACTCTCATAGAATGCCTTGAAGGTGAGGACTGGCGTCTGAAGGGCACAAATACCGTGACGCACCCAGACACAGGCAAGGACACAACGAAATTTTTCTTCTTCCGCGAATAGTAGTGTACCCCCTCCCCTGGTGCAAACCGGGGGAAGTGAGGGAAATATAAGAGGAAAAAAAAAAAAAAAAAAAAAAAAAAAGAAGCAAATTTACACTCCTGCTCTCCCCCCCCCCCATCCCGTTATTTCTCTCTAGTTTTTTATTTTTATAACATTTATTGTCAGATTCTGGCGCAGAAAAAAAAGAATAATGGAAAAAAAAAAAAAAAAAAAAAAAAAAAAATACCCCACCCGTTTTTTTTTTTTCTTCTTTTTTTCTCACTCTCCCTTTTCCAATTTTCTATTTTAAAAAAAAAAAAAAAAAGCTTTTTATGTATTATACAAAAAAAATTTTTGATTACAAATGTTCTTTATTGTTTGTTTCGACAAGCCCCCCCCCCTTTTTTTTCAAAAGGAAAAAGGCGGGCAATGGAAAGCAAGGAGGAATCGAAAATGCGTGTGGCGGCCACCATGAAACAGTTGGAGGCTACTTGGCTCACGGTGGAGAACGCAAAAAAAATCTGCGGCGACATCTGGGTGATGATGACTGCTGAACAGAAACTAAAAGTGTTGTGTGGATTGGAAAAGAAGGCCCCGCAGCTGGAGCTCATGAGCACGAGCGGTGACGACAATACCGATGACGAAGAAGTTTTGGCTGCAAAGCTTCAACTTGACCAGCAGACCAGACTCTCCTTGGTTCTCCTCTCATTATGCAGTGGGGTAGCTGCTAGCTGTGCTGGAGCCATCTTTCGAAGTACTTACGGCAGCATCAGAATCCACACAACCTCGCTACGAGAGGACGAGGGACGGCTCCTCACACGCCTTGAGGCAAATCGCATGACTTCCCTGCAGACACCCTTTACCACCTTTCTCTCAGAGGTTTCGCTGTCTTACACCCTTCAATAGATTCTTTGCGTTTCTACGTGAGTTTTCTTTTTTCTTTTTTTTTCTTGTTTTCTTCTTTCCAGCAGTGTGGGGGGGGTTCAAAAAAAAAAAAGAATTAAATGATTCAACTCAGGACGTTATCTTTCATATCTACCCTACACACCTTTTTTTTCACTTTTTTTTTTCATCATGACCAGCATGGACAGCATTGCGGGGAAGCTCGCAGTCTTCAGCGGTAAGGGTGTCAAGACGGCACAGGACCTTGCCACCACTTTCAAGGAAAACACCGCCATCATCAGGCCTTTCATCCACACTTGTGGCGAGGCGCTCTCTGCGTGCTACCCCGACCTGATGGGTGCCGACGAGGCGATGGGACACAAGAAGTTCGACCTGATCGAGGCCCTCGAGACGGACACCCTGCAGCAGCAGCTCCAGGAGCCCGCTGTGGAGGGCTCTCTGTCGACCATCTCGCAGATGGCCAACTTCTTCGTGCACATGAAGCACAGCGGGAAGGGCCTCGACGAGTCCAGCAAGGAGTTCGTTGCCACCACTGGTGACAGGAGCGGTGTGCTCTCCGCCGTGGCGATCGCCGCCTCCGCCACTGACGCCGAGTTCGGGCTCCACGCTGCGAAGGCAGTGAAGGCCGCGTTCTACGCCGCCAAGGCACAGGACGGAAACGTCGAAGAAGAGTGGAAGAACCAGGGCATCACCTTCTCCCGTCCTCGTATCCCTTGCATCTCCAGCCAGACGGCTCTTGACCTCCGCGACTCGGATAACCTGACCCACGAGGTCGCCGAGCTCGTCGCCTCGAAGAACGACAACAACGAGAAGCCTGACTGGAACACCATCTACGAGCAGACCAAGGGGCAGGGCGCCATCGGGTTCGGTGCCGAGCTGACCCCTGAGGAGTACCTCACGGAGGCCATCAAGGCTGCTGGCGGCAAGGCTGACGTCTGGCAGGTGGAGGCTGCTGGTGTGGGCGGCGTGTCGTGGGAGACAGTCGGCATCAAGAACCACAAGCAGGAGTGCGAGCTCGTGAAGGAGCTGAGGCACTGCCCTTACGGAGTGTCACTCCCCCAGAACATCCTGAAGACGTACCCTTGCCCCAGCGAGCTTCTCAAGGCGCTGAAGGAGGTCGACTCCTCCAGCCAGACCACAAGGAGCCAGTGGGAGTGGAAGGATGTCAACTGGGCAATGGTGGTCCTCATGGTGTCGTCCCACATCATCGGTGTTTGGGGTGCGTACTGGTCGTGGGACAGGCCAGAGTTCTACAGGATGTGGGCTGAGGTATGGATCCTGTACCCCCTGACAGGCATGATCGGGATCACTGCTGGTGCTCACCGTCTGTGGTCGCACCGTTCGTACAAGGCACACTTCCCTGCTAGGATGCTTCTGCAGTTCTTCAACTCGATTGCCAACCAGGGGTCCATCTACCACTGGAGCAGGGACCACCGTGTCCACCACGCCAAGTCCGACACTGAGGCCGACCCGCACGACATCACCAGGGGATTCTTCTACTCGCACATGGGGTGGTTGTTGCTGAAGAAGAGGCAGGCCGTCAAGGACGCCGGTAAGCAGATCGACTGTTCTGACCTTCTTGCGGACCCGCTTGTGTGGATCCAGCACGTGTGCGACCCGTGGTGGAACTTCTTCTTCTGCTACGTCCTTCCTGCTATCTACTACCACTTCCAGTACGACGCCTTCTGGGGCGGGTTCGCCCTTCTCGGTGTTTTCAGGTGGTTGTTGTGCCTTCACGCCACTTGGACCGTGAACTCTGTGGCGCACACCTTCGGTGCCCGCCCGTACACCGCCACTATGTACCCCACCGAGTCTTGGTTTACCACCCTTGTTGCCCTTGGTGAGGGTTACCACAACTGGTTTGTTTTGTTGGGAAAAAAAAAAAAAAAAAAAAAAAAAAAAAAAAAAAACAGGCACCACACCTACCCGTATGACTACTCTGCATCGGAGCTTGGTTGCCTGAACTGCCTTAACCCCACCACTGCTTTCATTGACGGCCTGGCCCTTGTTGGCCAGGTTTGGAACAGGAAGAGGGCCGTGCACAGGAAGCCCAAGTTGTGCTAAGCATATTTAGCGATTGTTTATTCGTTTTTTTTTTTCTCCTTTTGTTTCTGCATATCCCAGAACCCCCTCGTAACCCTTTTTTGTTTTCTCCACCTCATTCCCCCCACCCCTTTTTTTTTATCTTCCTCTCTTACATTTTTTTTTTTTTTTCCCCTTTTTTTTCTTTTTTTTTTGTGTTTTGAAGGAAAAAAAAAAAAAAAAAAAAAACGGGGTACAGGAAACACGAAAGGGCAAGTATGCAAAAGCATATTTAGCAAAAAAACCCCCGTCTTTTTTTTTCAAAAAAAAAAGAAGAATAAAAGTTAAAAGGAAAAAAGAGAAAAAAAAAAAACAAATGTTTTTCCACACGCAATAACCTTTTTTTTTCTTTTCTTTTCTTTTTTTTTTTTTCCTTCTCTCGGTTTCACTCGGTTTTAGGAACCAGGTGTGCGGAGAAAAAAAAAAAAAAAAAAAAAAAAAAGAAGAAGAAGAAAGATTAAGAAAGAAAGAAGAAAAATTAAAAAGAAAAAAAAAATGGAGTAAAAAAAAAAAATGAATTTTTTGGAATACTTGTCTACCTTTCCCTCCCCCCCACATAACGCGTGATCTTAAGAAAAAAATTTTTCTTGTGGACTTTTGTTCTTTACATGTAACCCCCCCCCCCCCCCCTCCCCTTCTTCCTTTTTGTCGTAGCTACTAGGATTCCTACCCGCTTCTTTTTCTTTTTTAAAGATTCTTTCACCCCCCTCTTTCTCTGAAAGCCTCGGTAAAGAAGTTGATTACTTTTCCGTTTTCTTTTTCTCCTCCTCAAGACCTCCTGTTCGTGTATCTGCATTAATCAGGAGAGCCAAAAAAGGATGAAAAAAAAATTCAAAACTAACTTCTGTAACCGGGAGCAAAAGCTTCAGGAAGGGGCCTCTGACCGAACTACGGGGTGAAAAGAAGAAGGAAACGAAGAAAAAAAAAAAAGAAAAAAAAAGAGGGGTAAGGACAAGAACATTGGGCAAACAGGATAAACCCCTTTTTTTTTTTTTTTTTTCTTCTAAAAAAAAAAAAAAAAAGGAAAATGGGGGGAGAGGATGGGGAAAAAAAAAAGAATCTTGGGGAAAAAAAAAAAAAAAAAAAAAGGAAACCCATAACTTTCGCTAAATAGCACAGCTTTGGGACGAATTAAATTTAAAAAAAAAAAAAAAAAAAAAAGGTGTTAAATTGTAGGGTAGAGAAAAAGAAATTTCTCTTCATTTTCATTTTTTTTTTTTTTTGTCATCCACACCCAAAAAGTATTTTCTTTTTTTTTTTCATTTTTTTTTCCCCCCTTATTTGTGGGTCGCGTGAACACTGCTCACTCATCTTCTTTTTATCTTTATTTCTATTTTTCCCCCCCTGTTTTTTTTTTCTTTTTTTTTTCTTCCTTTTCTTTTTCTTCCTTTTCTTTCTTCTCTTTTTTGAGATTGAAAAGAAAAGAAGAGGGGAAAAGAAGGGAAAAAAAAAAAAAACAAAAGGGGATAAAAAGAAAAGAACAAAGAAAAAGTGGCTTTTGTTCCCCCCACAATTGACCGAATTGACCAAAATAGGCAAGTAAGTAACCTTTCTTTGTTTTTTTTATTATTATTATTTTTACCCCCCCCCTTTGCTTTCAATCTTTGTCAACCTTGCTATTTTTTTTTGAAAGCCTTTCCACACCCCTCTAAACTGCGTTTCACGCCATAAGAAAATCTTTTTCCTTCTTCTTTTGTGGCGTTCCGTTTGTCTTTCTTCTTTTTTTTAAAAAAGAAATGTAAGGTTCTATACCCTGAAGGTGTTTTAAAACCCCTTGAAGGTATGCCTTATAATCCCCCCCTTTCCTTTTTCCTTTAGGGCAAAAAAAAAAGGGAAAGCAAAATGGGAAATAAGGGAAAGTAACACCCCCCCCTGTGATCTCTGCTTCTCCGAGTGTGGCGTAAGGTTTCCACCCCCTTTACCCCCCCCCCCCCCCCTTTCATTTCCCCAACCCCCCTTTTTTTTTTCCTGCTCCAAAAGACGGAAAGGGGGGAAAAGCAAGAAGACAAAAAGCTTAACTTTCCTACATGACTCACGTAAAAAGAACTTTTTTTTTTTTTTTACTTCCTTTCTCCATTTTTTGTTCCCCTCCCTTTTTTTTTTTCTTTTCTTCCTCTCTAAAAAAAAAGAAGAAAAAAGAACGAAGAAGAAAAAAAATCATCATTTTTTTTTTTTACCCCCACCCCAAATCCCAGCCCACACCCTTTTTTTTTTTTTTTTAAAGTATAAAAAAAGTAGCTTCCGGGAGGGGAAAAAAAAAAAAAAAAAAAAAAAAAAAAACAGGAGCGGGCGGTTTCAAAAAGGAAAAAGGAAAAAAAAAAAAAAATTGAAAACAAAAAGATGCCCCGGCCAGTGAGGCAGCAGCCCCAGGGTAACAGCCACTGCGTGAGGTTTGTACCCAAGAAGGTGGCCATGGAGAAAACGGAGGATCGGGTGAACAAAAACAGCAAGAGCGACGCCTCCCTCTCCAGGAAGGACCCGGCCGCGATTTTCAAATATGAAAAGGGAGCTCTTTTGGAGCTGAAAAAGCTGTCACTGAGATCCGGGGGAAAACCCCCAAGGCTGCCGGCAGCCGTTAAAGCCAGAGATATGGAAAAGCCAAGGCTCTCTTGGCAGCCCATCGAAGGCAGGGTAAGGGGTGATGGACAACCCGCATTGGTCCAGCAAGCAGTGGTACCACCTGTTGTCATCGGCCCTGTTACTCCTACCTTTGAGACTGGTGAAGTTTTTGATGAGCTCATCACGATGCTCGACTTGAATGAGGAGACGAAACGCGAGAGCACTCCGTCAAAGCCACCACCGCCTCCTTTGGAACCCCTCGACGAGGAGGCCCCGCAAACTGCCCAGCAGCCCCCACAGCTGCTGCCCACGGTGCCTTCAGGGCTGAAAACACCCCAGCAAAACGAGCCTGCAGGCGCGTCGCCTTCGCCTATGCAACGCTCGCCTGCTTCTTCGCTTGGATACAACACTGCTTCCTTGACACCCCCTCCTGTTGAATGCGGGATGCCGCTTTCATCTGCACCTTTGACCCACAATGTTATGAGGGGTGCGCAAAGGTATTTTTTTTTTGTTGAAAAAAAAAAAAAAAAAAATGGGGAGGGAAAGAATTTCTTTTTTTTTAACAGCCCGCAGCAGGTTGCCCCTCTTTCTATGCAGATGGACCGCCAGGCAGCTATCATGCAGCTGCAGCAGTTGCGGATCCAGCAGCAGCAGCTTCTCCAAGCACAGTCGGAGATCAGGAAACAGATGTACGTGGCGCAGATGGCACAGGTGTGGGTGTAAAAAAAAAAAGTTTTTTTTTTAATATATATAGACCACTGGGTTGCCTCATAGCCCTGCGATGCATATGAGCCTGCTGCAGCAACAGCAGCAGATGATGGGCATGATGTAGAAAAATCACATGGGAGGGGGACATTTTTTTTTTTTTTTTTTTAGATTTCTTTTTTTTTTCTTTCTTTCTTTTCCCTCCACTTCGCAACGGCTCACTTTTCTTCTTTTTTTTTTTTGTTGTTGTTGTCTTTTGCCGTGCCCACGTACTTCAAAACTAATAGGGTTTTGTTATTTATTTTAGCCGATCACCTGGTTTATCAGAAGAACTGCCCTTGAGGTTACTGGTGCATTTTGGCACGGTCAAAAGGTACTCTTTTTTTTTGGGTCCCCGTGTCCCCCCCCCCCAATATTTTTGGCAATGTGTGGGTTCTTACCCCCGCCAGAATGAAATATAAAAATTCCCCCTTTTTTGTATTTGTGTTTTCTCCCCCCCCCCCCCCCCCCCCTCCCAATTTCTGATTGGTTTCCCTTACACACCCAACAAAACAAAAAAAAAAAGAAGGAACACAAAATTATGGCAAAGGAAACAGCGTCAAGGAAAAAGAAGGCAGACTGCTTTGTGGACCTCACTCCCCATCTCGTTTTTTTTTTTTGTTGTTTTTTTGAAAACTTTTTTTTTTTTAGATGGCACGGGATTTTTTATTTATGGTAGAATTTCTTCTTTTTTTTTTTCTTCTTCTCTTCCCCCCCTTCTCCTTTGCTTAATATCCACTCCATTAATATAATTCTACCCCACCCCTTTGTGCCCTTCCCCCCTCTCACTTTTATTATTTTTTTTATCTCAAACTCGCTACCATTTTATTTTACTTCTGTACTCCTCCTTTTTCCCCCCCACCCTCCCCACGCCCTGCCTGTTTTTTTTTTTTCTTTTTTTTTTTCCTCCCCCTTTTTTTTTTTACTAGATTTTTATCCCAACTATTATCCCTTTCCAAAAAACACACTGGTTTTCTTTTTTTTTTATTTGCTCGCCACTTCCCCCACTTTTTTTTATTTTTTTTTTTACTTTCTCTCTCTTTATAATCGTAACCCCCCCCCCACCCCATTACATCGGTGTCAAAAAAAATTTAAAAAAAAGGAGGAGGGGAGAGAGAGGGAGTAATTAAAAAAGGAAAAAAAAAAAAAAAATGGCAACAACAGCAACAACACCGAAAGGTTCGCAGCAAAAGGGAGGATGCTGTCCGGAAGAACTACCAGTATGCGAGAAAGCTTGCCAAGAACTCGTATCGGGACTCAGAAACAACATCCGCGTGCTCCTGTGCGTAGGTGAAGGCCCCGAGTACGAAAAAGCAAGCGGCAACGTAGCACGGGACCTAAGCATTGTGAGGAAGATGCTAGTGGGTGATAAAACCGAAATCAAGGGCGGCCTTCGGGAGATGATAGTTAACCAACCTGACAACGAGCCAACGGTGACTCTAGTATGCCCAAAATCGGACAACAGACTAATGGCTATGCTAGTCATTTCGTTGAGGTCTCAAGCCTTCGAGTGCAGAAAAGACACAGAAGCCGTTTTAATAGACGTTCTGTCTAACTCTACAAAAGGTGTGGAGACCTTCAACCACGATCTTTTACAACAACTCTGCGAAGCTTACGAATGGTGTAATTTTGGCGCGGTAGCCTTAAACAGCGGGAATATCTTGAGACAGGCGATAAGGCACGAGTCGATTCTCAGAAAACTTCTCAACCACCCTAAAGACACAGAGATCACACCCGCGTTTTTTGAAAGCTCTTTGTTCCGTAGATTCTTCAGGTACGTCAATGTGGTAGATTTTGAAGTTGCTAGCGATGCGTTTTGGACGTTCAAGGAGGCGTTGACAAAACACCCGGTTATTGCAGAGGAATATATGACAGCTCACTACACCCCGTTTTTCGGTCAGTATTTGAAGCTGTTGCAACCTCAGCAGAATTATGTGACACGTCGACAATCGTTGAAAATTCTCGGTGAGCTGCTGCTTCGAAAATCGAACTTTGGTGTTATGACAAAGGTGACGCAATCGACGCAGCACCTCAAGGCGGTTATGATCCTGCTCCGTGACACCTCCGCACATATTAAATTCGAAGCTTTCCATGTTTTCAAGTTGTTTGTCGGCAACCCGAACAAGACGGACGAAGTCAAGCTAATTCTGTCCATGAATAAGGACAAGCTTCTCAATTTCTTTTCCGACCCATCTGAAACCTGCACCCCCGGCGAGGCTCCCAGCCAAAGCTACCAGGAGGAGCTCGCTTTTGTCCGAAAACAGATCGCCGCGTTACCAGCCTATACAAGATGATTTTTTATTTTGCTGGGGTTATTTTTTTTTTTTTTTTTTCAAAAATAAAATGAAGAGGGGGGGATATAAAAAAAAGGGGGGGGGGGGGGCACTATCCGGCACTATCCCCCTTGCCTAGAGTTTGCAATAGTTTTCTTGTTTGATATTGGCAAGGACACACGCAGTTCTTAGGACTTTTTGCAACCACATCAGAGCCCGGGCAAAAAAAAAAAAAAAAAAAAAAAAAAGAGACTTTTGTGGGAAGTTCCAGGGTTGCTGGAGTGCACAACGGGCGATCTCTGTTTTCTGAAAAGTGGTCTTTCTTTAACCTCTTCCCCCCGTTAAAAGTCGCCTTTTTTTTTTTTTTTTTTTTTTTTTGTCCTGCACTTTGAGTTTTTTTTTTTTTTTTTTTTTTTTGGTCGCATGGATAAAATAAAAAAAAGGAAGAAAAAAAAAGACCAAAATTGCTCTGGCTATGATGACAGGATATTCTAGGTTTTTTTTTTTTTTCTCTTATCCCCATCATAGTGTAATGGGTGACTTTCTTATTTGTGTATGGGCGAGAAAAGGGAAAAAAAAAATATAATTACATAGAGAACGGGGGGGGGGGGTAAATTAGCATTAACATTCTCACCTTTTCTTTCCCCCCGCCTCTTTTAATCTTCTTTCTTTTTTCCAAAAAAAAAGTCTTGTGCTCGACGGTATGTTACCAGGGGGGGGGGGGGGGGGGGGTAGTTTGTTTCACCTCATATGGCTAGCTTTTTCAGAGTGTTTTTCTCTTTTTTCTTTTCTCCTTCTTCTCCAGAGTACTGTTGCAACATGTGTGGCGGATGCCAGACAAAAAAAAAGGTGAACCGAGTATTGAAAAAAAAGGGGGGGGGGAAAGGGGAAAAAAAAAGATAAGGAAAGAGAAGAAAATGAATTCTGAAGAGGGAAAAAAAAAAAAAAAAAAATAACACGAGAAATCGGTGGGTGGGTGGGTGGGTGAGGTAGGGAAGAGCCGCCATAACAATTGGTGGCTCCTATGTCCTATTTTCTTTCTTTCTTCTCACCCCTCCTCTTTTACTTTTTTTTTTTTTTTTCCCGATGGGGGAACAGAAAAAAAACAAAACAAAAAAAAAAGAAAATACCCATAAGTATGCATGGTATTTAATAAGCTAATTCTTATATTTATATATATCCCCCCCCCCCCCTTTTTGTTCTTTGCTTCCCTCTGAGGGAAAAAAAAAAGAGAAAAAAAACAGCTGAATGAGGAGGGCTACACAAATACTACTTAACATGGCGGGGCCTGTGCAATGCACTATAGAAACAAAGTTATCTGAAAAATTCAGCCCAATATCTCTGCAAGTTATTAATGAGAGCCACATGCACAGTGTGCCGAAAAACTCAGAGACTCATTTTAAGGTAATCGTAGTAAGCGAAGCTTTTGAAGGTGTAAAATTAGTACAGCGTCACCGGATGGTGAACGATTTATTGACAGATGAGCTTGCAGGCCCCGTCCACGCTCTCTCGATCTCGGCAAAGACCCCTGCTCAGGTTGCCAGCAAGTATGCTCCGGGGCGGGGAAAAAAAAAAGAATTTTCGCTATTCCGGTTTTATTTCACGACTCTCTCTGGGTTTCCTCCTGGCGCGGCCTTTCTGCTAGCTTAGTAAGCTGACTAAATAGAAAAAGTTGGCCAAGGAAAAAGTAGTCCAACTTGGAACTGAGCCGAGGCAAAAAAGTTGCCTAATTGAGCTGAACCTGTGTGGAAAATTGGCAAACTGAATGGAAAAAAGTCCTCCCCGAGAGCGTGAAGTAATTTCAGAAGAGTGAAATTATAGCTATTTACTGCCAACAAGTAATGACTTTACCGTTACCTCGAGGTCGGTAAAGCATTACTTGGCGGTAGGTAAGTGGTTTTATTTCACGACACTCTGAAATTACTTCACCACGAGGGGCACAACAGGGTGACAAGGGGTACAACAAGAGAGGGGTTACAAAGGTTACAATACAAGTTGTTTTCCCTCCTTTTGTTGACTTAGAGCTGCCGCTGTCGCTGGCATTGCCACTGTCACCATCTCTAATCAGGCCTTCCCATACCTGGCGCGGCCGCTGGCTCCTTTTTTTCTGCTGCTTCGGTATTTTGAAGTCATTTGGGGTGCTTGGGTAAGCTGACTAAGTTACCCTGAGTTACCCCCAGAAACTGGGAACAAGGCCTAGCCAAAAGTGGGCAAATTGGGAGGAAAAAGTAGTCCAACTTGGAACTGAGCCGAGGCAAAAGTTGGTCAATTGAGCTGAACCTGGGGGGAAGCTAGCAAACTGAGAGGAAAAAGTAGCCCCACTGGGAACCGAACCGAGGCAAAAATTGGCCTACCGAGGCATATTATTTAACGGAAACCCCCTATTACTTCACGGAAAACAGGCCATTATTTCACCGTGAAGTAATGAGATTTAGCGTGAAGTAATGGGCCCCCCAGTGCGTGAAGTAATTTCTGAAGAGTGAAATAAAAAAAAAAAAAACCCACCTTACAGCCCCACCACAACCTCCTACTCTCCTTCACCGTCTTGCCGTGGAGGTGATGGTGTTGCGAAACAAAAAGCAACATCTTCGTAAGAACAGGAGAATGGAAAAGAAGAAGGGAAAAAAAAAAGGCTTTTTCTTTTTATTAGTGTTTTTTGAAACCATGGATGACAAAAAAAGAAGAAGAAAAAAAGAGAAAGCTAACCACACCAGGCGTTCAACCATGCCAATGGGTCGCGGAGGGAAGGGGGGGCGCCAACCCCAGTACACCGCCAGGGATGAGAAGACGACTGTGTCGATAAAGGAGAAAATCTCGAAAGTTACAGTGAAACGAGACGGGGAGAAGACTACGGTGAGAAGGGATACCCATTCGGAGCAGGCACCAGGCGGCAAGGGCAACGGCAAAGGTGCCCAGCCCAAGACATCGTATGACAACCAGCAACACGGCAAGGGTGCGGGGAGGTACAACAACAACAGCAGCAGCAGCAACAACAACAACCCAAGATGGACCGGTAAAGGGGAAAAGGGCAGCTCTGCCTCCAGCCACCAGGACCATTGGAACCAAAAAAGCCAGGTCCACAAGGACACGAGGGACCACAATAGAGGGTACAGAGGGAGCCAGGGTGAGCACAAGGGGAACCAAGGTGAGTACAGAGGGAACAACGAATACAGAGGGAATCAGAGCGACCACAAAGAGAGCCAGGGCGAATACAAGAAGAGCCAAGGTGAGTACAAAGGAAGCCAAAGTGAGTACAAAAGGGGTCAGAGCGAGTACAGAGGGAACCAGGGTGAACACAAAGGGGGCCAAGGCGAATACAAAAGAAATCAAGGCGAATACAGAGGGAACCAGGGTGACCACAAAGGGGGCCAAGGCGAATACAAGAAGAGCCTAGGCGAATACAGAGGGAACCAGGGTGAATACAAGGACTCACGACCATCAAGCGGGAAAGGCTACTCCACCGAAAGAAGCACAAGGGACAGGGGGCAGACCCAGCCACACTACAGCAACAAGGACACTGCACGGGACAAGAGGGAGCTTGAGTTCGAAAGGGAAAAGGAAGAAGCCAAGCAAAATGAGATACGAAAGGAAAAAGAGCGGGAGGAAGAACGGGCAAAGTGGGAGAAGGAAAGAGCCGAGAAGGAAAGGCAATGGAAGGAGGAACAAGACAAAATGACAAAGCTTCGCGAAAAGGAAGAAAGGGAACGGGAACGGAGCCTGAAGAGAGAACGAGAACGGAAGCAACAGCTCGAGCGGGAGCAGGAGGCTGCGAAGGAGATAAAGGAGAGAGAAAGCAAATTCAAAATAAAGGGCAAGCTTGGAGCACGCACTGACGAAGCCTGCATGACCTCGAGCAAGTCCTTCGGCGAGTTAAAAGTAATGAGGTATGCTGTCCCCATCCCTCCCCTCCCCCACCAACCACATACTTCAGGGCCGTGTGCGACAACTTAAGCAAAGAAGGCATCACCCACCCACTGCCACTGCAAACCAAGTGCCTGCCGCAAGGTCTTAAGGACTACGACGTGTACGCCCTTGCGAAGGAGGGCACCGGCAAGGTTCTGACATGGGCCATCATCGCACTGCAGCGGATGCTGACGAAAGGCGGCGGCGGGAGCGGAATGGCCATCGAGCCAGGCATTCTTGTCCTCGTTCCACATCAAAACGCAGCGGAGAATGGTGCAGAGGTGCTTACAAGGCTGAACTCACCCGGCCCTGCTGTGTCGCTGTACAAGGGCGCTTTCCCCGAGCGTGCCATGGGTGCTGAGGTGCTTGTCGTCACTATGGACACGGCCACCGCACTGCTCAACATGAACCGCCTCTCCCTGAAAAGGGTGCACACCCTCGTTGTCGACGAGTGCACCAGTTTCGACAGGTCGCATGCCGACACCGCATTCCCCACTATCCTCAAGAGGCTCAAGGAGCAGACGAAGGACAACAAGACAGAGGTCCAGATCGTCGCCTTCACAACAGACATGTCGTCGCCCATCGACAGGCAGCTGCAGCCGTTCCTGCGGAGGGACAAGATCTGCTACCACTCTGTGCTGCACGCGCTGCCCGCATCGGTGGGCGTGACGTACACATTTCTGCAGCTGAGGGGGCACAGGCAGAAGATGGATATCCTGCCGCAAGTCCTAAAGGTTCCCGGCATGGACAAGATTGTAGTCATCTGCTGCCAGAGGGACGTCGCAGGCGTCAGGAGCACGCTGAACGACGTGCCGAACTACGCGACTGTGATGTGGGCAGACGCTGACAACGAGAAGCAGCATGAGGAGACGTGCTCTGCCATGAGAAGCGACGGCAGGGCGGTGGTGGTGATGACGCCTGCGTGCTACGAGGTCTTCGACCACGACAGAGAGGAGCAGGACGTCGCCATGTACCTCCTCTTCGACCCGGAGAGCGCACTGCAGATGAACAAAACGCGGCGCAGGCTGTGGTCCAGGAGCTGCAGGGTCTTCATGGTACTGCGAAAGAAATATAATCTCAACAACAAAACAAACAGACAATGCTGCTCTCCTCCGACTCTCACACAGACGCCTCAGCCGCTATCGGCTACGGCAACAACGTAGGCATCAAGGCACGCATCCACAAGTGCCACCCTTACGAGACATCAGTTGTGGCGCTTATCCTAGACGGGCAGCAGGAGGTATTAATGAATTTCCCCCCTCTTTCCCCCCCCTTTTTTTTTACAAATAAAAAGGATGAGACCATCGAGCCAACAGAAACCCCTGCCCCGCAGCAAGTGCAGCACAACAAGCACCAAGACATGGACCACGGACATGGCCACCACCGGCAAGGGGGGAGGATGCACAACAGAACACAGCAACGGCAACCACAACAACACCAAAATCAGAGATACGAGGGAAGGAGCGGGTGGAAGGTATACCCCCTACAAAGAAAGAAAAAATACACCACAGGGCTACACCAGCGCAGGGGACACCGTGGATGAAGCGATCGCTGTAGGGAAACTGGACCAGGCTGCCAAGGGGGCGTTGAATAAAATATCACTGGAAGAAGCTGCAACGGTATATTGAGGGAGGCGGGGAGAGGGGGGAAAGAAAAAAAAAAATATAGATATGCCGCCAGATGCTTGACACGATCACTACCTTGACCAATCCGAGCAGTTTTATAACCGCTCGTGTAAACGCAAAGTTGAAGAAACCTATGGGGAGTGCTCAGCGCCATCATAACGGGGGTGGAATGAGCAACAATAATAATAATAATAATAATAACAGAAGTTGGTGATGGGCTGTGGAGGTGAGGAGGGGGAAGAAGAAATATAATAATAGTGTCGGCTAACGTCTTTAAATGTTCTCTCTCCTTCCCCCTCTTTTTTTTTTTTTTTTTTAATAAGGTATAGTTTGCCTTTCGCTGTCCTCTGGAGGCTTGGCACACTTGTCTTTTTTACTTTGTTTACTTTCCTTTTTGGTGTAATCCTTGATTCACTCACCACTTTGCTTTGTTTTTTTTTTTTTTTTTTTTTTTTTGTTTCTCTTTATTACACGCTCTTCCACTATTTTTCTTTTTTTTTTGTTTCCCTCTCTCCTCACCATTTATTATCCCTCCCTCCCCTCTCTTTTTTTTAAAAAAATATTTTTTACTAACGCATTTTTTTTTGTTTTGTTTTTTTTTAAAAGAAAAAGAAAAAAAAAATCTTTCTTAACCCAAACGAGAAAAAGGAAAAAGAAGAAGAAAAAAAAAAAAACTAACGAAAAAAAAAAGAGCATTTTTAACACAAAAAAAAAAAAAAACTTACTGAAAAAAAAAAACGGGGAAGGAGAAACCTTAGGGACAATTTAAAAAGGAAAAAAAAAAAAAAACGGGGGGGTAAAAAAAAAAGAAAAGTGTGTTTGTTGTCCTTTTTTTTTTTTTTTAAATTCACTCAAAAAAAAAAAAGGAATTCCATGGGTCCACCGTCGCCCCCTTCTCCCGGGCAGCATGTACAGATGGCTAGTGTACCGGGTGCCCCGACAGGGATCGAAATAAGCGACGCAAAATGGGACGAGGTGTATGTTGGTCTACCACCTCAGTGGGAACTTGTAGGCCGGGGCAGCTTCGGAAAGGTCTACAGAGCAAAACGGGTGAGTAACAACGTGTTCGATGCTGTAAAGGTGATCCCCATGGATGAGAACGAAGGCCTCGACGACGTAAAGCGAGAAGTAGCCATTCTACGAGACTGTAACTCCCCACACATCGTTTCATACAGAGGTTGCTACTTCACAGGCGCCGAACTATGGATCTCAATGGAATTCTGCGGCGGCGGAAGCGTGGAGCAAATCACCACCACCACGGAAGAACCACTCTCTGAAGAGCAGATCTCAACGGTTTGCCGAGAAGCGCTCAAAGGCCTCACATATTTACACCAACACAACAAAATCCACCGTGACGTCAAAGGAGGCAACATTCTCCTCACCGACTCCGGTCAGGTAAAACTAGCCGACTTCGGTGTCAGTGCACAACTCGCTACCACAATGTCGCAAAGAAACACTTTTGTGGGAACGACATATTGGATGGCACCTGAAGTCATCCTGGAGCGGCAGTATGATGGCAGAGCTGACATATGGTCGTTGGGCATCACCGCTATCGAAATGGCTGAGCTCGCACCGCCTCACCACAACCTCCATCCTATGAGAGCGTTGTTCCAGATTCCACGCGGCCCGCCTCCTGGGTTGAACCGAAATACGGGATGGTCCGTGTGCTTCCATGACTTTGTAAAATCCTGTCTTGTCAAGGAGTGCAATCAACGCCCGCAGGCGTACCAATTGCTGGAACATACTTTCGTGAAGAATGCACCTTCGGGAACGCGTTGCCTTTTGCAGGCTGTTAGTCAATGGAGGTTGGCGAGGATGGAAAAAGAGAAGGAAGAGAAGTTAAAAAAAGAAGGCGGGAAGAGGCCTGCACATCAACCGCCTCCATCACACGCGGAGGACAGCATGGAAGAGGCAGACTGCGATGCTGACGACGACACCGTTCACCATTCTTCAAGAACAAGCGCAACAAGTGCAACATTCGTGGAAAATGTAAGCGACGGGTCTGCTACCTTCGTGGACAACAATGAAGTTGACGACGATAGTGTAGATGGCATCGCCATGGCAGCTGCTGATGCTGCAGCCAGAAGGGATGAGGCAGCATGTTTGACTAATCAAGCTTTAGAGGCTCATAACCAGCCTCATTCACATCACCACCACCTTGAGATGGGTACGCTTATTGATCTGCCTTATGTGAAGCTAGATTCTTTACATGCTTCGAGCCTCCTTCGCCCCCTCTCGCCCCCCATCGCCAGTAAGTCCGGTACTGTTGAACCACGGGCTTTATACAAAATTGTTGCGGAGGACCAAGGGATAGATTACATCAACTCAAGCAACCCTGTTGCCATTACACCCACAGTGGGTTCATTGTTGAGGGAATACGTGCATTCGGTGTGTGTGGGGATGAAGAAAAAAAAAAAGTTTTTTTTTTGAAAAGGCTGCTGACGACCCTCCGCCACCTGACACCCCTGCGTCGGGAGAGGCGATAAGAAACATCTTGAAAACAATCTGTGCTTGAAGGAACAAACCAAAAAAAAAACAAAAACAAAAAAAATGGAAAGGAAGAAAACCGAGGGAAAAAAAAAAAAAATGAACTAGAAAAAACAAAAAGAAAACTTAATATGTTATTATATGATATAAAAAAAAAAAAGATTCTACCAAAGAAAAAAAAACCCCCCCCTCCCTCCACCCCTATTTCTTACCCCCCCCTTTTTTTTTGCTTCTTTTACTTTTGTTTCATTCCCCTCCCGTAGAGTTCTGTCTAAAACAAAAACAAAAAAAAAGAAAAGGGGAAATAAAATGAACATAGGGCGGGCGGGCAGAGTGGTTTCACGGGGGTTGGTGAGGACACGATGGGGGAAAAGATTCGAAGCAAGCGGCAGGGAAGAGAACAAGGGGGGCAACAAAGGAGAAGGCAGCGGGGCTCTGTTCATATGGATGGTCGTGCCCCTCGGCGTCCTCGGGTGGCAGCTAATGGACGACATGAAAACTCTCTATCACACCTTCACAGCACCATACAGAGCAGCAGATGTTGCCGGCGACATATCAATGGTTATCTCGAGATACGGCTGCGGCCCTATATTCCTACGTCTCGCGTGGCAATCAGCATGTCTCTACGACAAAAAACAAAACACCGGCCAGCTCAACGGATGTCTCGCCGAGCCCTCCTGCATCTACGCCAAGCTCCCCTGCAGCAACGGCTTGGACAGGGGCATCCAGCTTCTCAAACTTGTAAAGGACAAGTACCCTGCCATCACGTGGCCCGATTTAATCGCATTTGCAGGATGCGTCGCAGTGGAGGAGATGGGAGGTCCAAGAATCACCTTCCGGTACGGCAGAAAGGAGAAGGAACTTGACATCGAACTGCAAGAACTTCTCGCCAAGATACCTGATCAGAACAAAAGCATCGGTCATGTGAAGAACGTGTTCTACAAGATGGGTTTGTCACGATCCGAGCTTGTTGCCCTCATGGGTGGGCACACGGTAGGTGGGACGCACAAACAGTTCACAGGTGTTGAAGGAAATTGGACAACAACTCCCTTTGTCTTCAATAACGCGTACTTCCTTGAACTCCTCGACGGTGACTGGAAGGCCACCAGTCGTGCCGGAGAGGCCTCTTGCTTTACCAGCAGCGACCTCACTATGTTCCCCGCCGACCTTGCCCTGCTCAAAGACCCCGAACTCAAGAAGTATGTTGAGCTCTTTGCCGAAAACGAGCTCGTGTTCCACGAGGTCTTCGCCTCCTCTTTCGAAAAGCTCATGGAGCTCGGGTACACAGACCTCCGCAACAGCGGGTGGGTCAGTCCGGGCTTCTCGAGGATTTGAGTATCAGTGTTTTTTTTTTTTTTTTTTTTTAAATTTTTTTTTTCTTTTTTGCTCACCCGCTTCATGTATTTTCCTACAGCCTGTCGGGGGAGGATTCAAGGGGTGGGGGTGATAAAAAAAAAACTAATTTTATGCTGCACTTCATATTAACATGTGCGCTGCTGCTAATCAACGTGCCTGCGGTCGTGTCGCAGTGCAGTATGTTCGGTGCCTTCAGACGCCCAGTGCCGCAACCGGGGATCCGTGACCTTTGCCCGCTGCACATGGGTATGCAACAAGAATGGAGAAAAATCCAAGCAACCGACAGACAACGCATGCTGCTTAGAGGCAGAGGCCAGAGCGGCCTTTAGCTCACCTTATGTCCCTTTCAACGCTACCGAGAAGTGCTCGCAAGTGGTATGACATTCTTGTTTATAAGTTTGTAAAAATTCTTTTTTTTGCAGGTACGGCAGACGTTGTGCCATGTGTGCTCACCGGTGCAGAGCAGCTTCTTCAGTTCCGGAAGGGTCAGGCTGTGCCTCTCACAGTGCATTGTGATGTACAAGTGGTGCGGCAATGCCATGCTCGCGGAGCCCAACGACCCCGTGCACGCCAACGACATCGCTGCCTACACCAGGCCCATCAGAGAAGCCTTCACGGACGGCACTGCCTTCTGCAACTGGTTGGGCTACAACGTCACTGCCGACCCTAGCAACGCCATCCAACCTTCCTGCTACCGACAGCTAGAGTCGCTAAGCGTGTAAAACGATTCAAAAAGAAAAAAAGGAAAAAAGAAAACCATTATACCACATGTATTATATACCCATTATGGCCAACCATGCGATGGGGGCAGGTCCTCCTTGCTGTCTTTTCTTGCGCCGTGCAACTTTGAAACATACCAACAGGCAGGAGAGGGAGAGATGGACGATCTGCCTCCTGGATGGGAGGTCCGCAGGAGCAGCGGGTCGAAGATGAGGTACTTCTACAACGTTGTGACTCAGGAGGCCACAAGGGTGAGGCCTGTACAAAAGTCTGCGTTCGAGATACGGCAGATGACAGAGAAGTGCGCGGACGGGGTTGCAGAGCAGCTCCTTGACTGGGGCGTAGCTGGTGACAACGAAGCCTTCACGTTAGGCGAGTACTTGGTAGATGTATGGGAGGACTCTGCGAACTTACAGACCTTTATCTCTTCAAGCAGGGACGATGCAGGCGGTCTCGACTCCGCCAAGCTCGCGAAGGTGTACCATTTCATACACGTGTGCCACCCGACCAAGAAGCCTGACTTCCTTCATTCCAAGACCTATCGTGAATCTGTCTTCGACCCCGCCCCCCCTGAGGGCTGGGAGGTCCGTGAGAGCACATCCACAGCAGGGAAGTTTTACTACATCAACAAGCTCTCTTCGGCTACGTCCATCACCCGCCCGCAGCCTGCGGTATCGGAGTCCAAAGGGGGTACCGATGATGCTGAGCGGCCGTCCAGAAAGCGTACCAATGAGGTGCTCATCGTGAAGGAGGTCGAGATCAAGAAGAACACCGCAGCGCCCTTCTTAGCGAGCACGCCTCAGGCCATCACGTCGACTGCCGTGCGGCTGATGAAAAACTCGCAAGGGGCGCTAGCGAAGGCTGCGGCACTACCTTCAGAATTACTAGAAAAGCGACGGAAGACTGGGGGCACAGGCCCCACCAGACAGTGGACGATGGCAGGGGAAGGAAAGAGAAGGTTGGGTAGGCCACCTGTAAAAGCGAATGAGTTGCCTGTGTATTCTCAGCGTGAGGGGATTGTTCAGGCTGTGAGGGACAGGCGGTGCTTGGTGGTGATAGGGGAAACAGGGAGTGGGAAGACAACTCAGATACCGCAGTACCTGTGCGACCTGCTGGAAGGAGAGGGCATGGTGGTGTGCACGCAGCCAAGGAGGGTGTCTGCGATATCCATAGCAAAGCGAGTGGCTCAAGAACGTCACGTGCCTCTCGGCGATGAAGTAGGGTACTCCGTCCGCTTCGACGACAAGTACACGAGGTCCACGCGCATCAAGTACATGACAGACGGGATGCTCCTGCGTGCCCTGCTCGTGAACCCCACCCTCAAGGGTTACAAGGTCGTCATGATCGACGAGGCGCATGAGCGCACCCTCACCACCGACCTCCTTTTATTCCTCCTCAAGCGGCTCATCTCTACGGGCACCTCTCTGAAGGTTGTCATTTCCTCGGCCACCATTGATGCCGGTAAATTCTCCAAGTACTTCAACGAGGCTTCCGTGTACTACATCCCAGGCCGCACTTACCCAGTGGAAACCTTGTACCTCCACGAGCGGGAGGATGACTGGTATGCAACGACGTTGAAAGTGGTATTCGAGATCCACGTGAACGAAGGGCTGGGGGACATCCTGGTGTTCCTGACAGGGCAGGACGAGATCGACACGGCGTGCCAGATATGCTACGAGTGGTACCTGGGGATGCGCAACTCAGGTGGGTACGAAGGGATGCCCGAGCTCATCATTCTACCGCTGTATTCCGCACTGCCTGCCGAAAACCAAGCAGAGATCTTTGAGCTCACGCCCGTAGGGAAGAGGAAGGTCATTTTCTGCACGAACGTCGCCGAAACCTCCATCACAATAGACGGCATCGTGTACGTGGTCGACTGCGGTTTTGCTAAGGTGAAGACACACGACCCTGTTTACCGGATGGACTGTTTGATGGTGACGCCTATCTCGCAGGCTGCAGCAAGGCAACGTGCAGGCAGGGCAGGGAGGACCGGCCCTGGGAAGTGTTTCCGCCTGTACACGGAGGACTCCTACGACACCGAAATGCTCTCACAAACGATCCCCGAGATACAGCGTGCCAGCCTTGAGACGACCATTCTGATGCTCAAGAAGTACCCTGACATCGACCTCATGTCCCTTGACCTCATGGACCTCCCCCCTGCCTCCACCATCACCTCTGCCTTGTCGTCCTTGTACCACCTTGGTGCCCTCTCGGACACAGGTGCCATCACGAGTCTAGGCAACAACATGCTCGCCTTCCCCCTTGAGCCCTATCTCTCAAAGGCACTTGTAGTGTCGTGTGAATTGGAGTGCGTGAAGGAGGTCTGTGCCATTATCGGGATGCTCACCTGCGGTTCGCCGACTTTTCTCAGGCCGCGTGCTGAGCATGACGCGGCGGACGGTGTGAAGAAGAAGCTGACGCTGCGGCAGGGCGACCAGCTGACGTTGCTGAAGGTGTTCTGTGAGGCAAGCTCGCGCTCAGGCTCAGATCTGCCTGAATGGTGCAGCGACAACTACATCAGCATAAGGGCGGTGGACACTGCGGTGAGGATTGCGGAGCAGCTGGCGAGCATGCTACAAAGAATGGAGTTAGTGAAGGAAGAGGTGAGGTTCAGGGGCGGCATGGACCACGCGAGAGTGGAGAAGGTACAAGAGGCGCTGTGCGCTGCGTCTGTCATGCGAGTGGCGAGGAGGTTCGGGACGGAGCAAGGTGTGACCATCTACAAGACGCTGTACGACGAACTGCAGGCTGCAGTGCACCCCTCGTCTGTGTTCGCAAGGCTCAGCTGGGACGACTCTCCTGAGTGGATCCTCTACAATGAGCTGGTTCAAACTCGCAGGGAGTACCTCCGCGAAGTGTGCACCGTCGAGCCCTCATGGCTCGTGAAGTACGCACCCTCTCTCTACGTCACCACCGCTTCGGAGTACAGAGGCATCGCCGCCGAGGCAATGCGTGCCGAGATGGCACAGCTCCGCTCCGACTTCACGTCGTCCACACGGAAAGCCTCCTCCAGCGACGAGGGCGAGGGGGCCATCCTGCGCAGGAACAACAAACGCCGAAAGGAGAAAAAGAGAAGAATCAAGTAAAAAAAAAAAAAAAAGCTGCGGGGAAAAAAAAAAAGAAGAAAAAAAAGGCGAACCCAAACCGGTAGTCGATCCGACCACTATGGATATGTATACCTTTCACATTCGACACTTACAACCCAGCACAGGCACACATGGCGATCAGGGCTCGCAAGGGGTCGTTCCCGAGGTCCATGCCGCAGATGGAGGTGGTGGATGGGGCCTATGTGATCTCGGAGAAGACGTGGGAGGACTTAAACACGGAGTTGCAGTTCCAGAAGGCAATCCCGCACCCGCCTGAAGAGACCCCAGTGGCGAAGAGGCCCGTGCCAAGCGGGAGGCCGATGAACGGGATACAGTTCCTCATGGACGCGACAAGGGTGAATCATATGAGGTCTCCTCCGAAGGACGCACTAGAGGAAGCCAACTCGTGGAGGGGCTTGATCCACCTTGTGACCGCCTCTCGGAAGGTGGACAGCAGGGTGCAGCTTTCGCTCCCCACGTTCCACCCTTTAGATGTCCAGTGGAAGGAGAAGGTCAGCAAACGGAAGCAAGCCGACGTCGCCATGATGCAGGAGAGAAAGGAACGGCAGCTGCAGCTCATCAGCTCTCAGCAAACAGAGAAATCCTGGCATGACAAGGCCACCGAAGATTGGGAAAGCACACAAATTGACTCGAGACTCGAAACCATCCGCGACCAGTACAACATGAAGGGCCTTGAGAGGAAGATCAAGAAGACAGAGGAGGATGAGGAGCGCGGGTGTAAAAACAGGAACGAGATAGAGACCGCCTTCGAGGCTGCCCATGCCCTCACTGCACAGCAGCGCAGAGAGAAGCTGGCGAAGAAGCGGCAGATGCTTCGCGAGAGGGAGCTGGCCGTCGATAAGCTCTTCTCGGAGACAGCAAAACTCCGAGAAAAATGGCAAAGTGAAAAAAGCGAACTTGGCATGCAAGGGGCTATTTCCATAGACCTGTCATGCGTGAACCCGAGAACGGGTCAGGTGGCGCATTAACATGGCCTTTACAAAAAAAAAAAAAGAACTGCGAAACATCCCCCCATTCCTTTGACGTTTTTCGGGTATTAAACGAAAAAAAAAAAAAGAAACTAAACAACAAAGGAAGTAACGGAGGGGGGGGAGGGGGGGGGGCGATCCTTTGAAAGAAAATAAAAAAAAAAAAGAAATGCCCGAAGAAATAAGTTACGAGGGGAACTATTTAGGGTACGGACCGGGGCAGCACAGCATGGGGGGCTTTCTATCGTCATACCTCGCGAAGAAGGAAACAAGGGGAGGCTGCAACATACAGGCAACCCAGGTCCTCAAGGTCTTCACAGGATGCACACTCCGGTCCAAAATCAAGAAGAAGCTAGAGGGCGACCTAGGATCCGTGACCATAACAATGCCAGGCGAACCAACACCCATCCATAAAGGCAAACGGCTCCAACCCCTACCAAAGCGGGCATATCGGCGGAATGAGGAATGGGTGATGTCGCTGAAGAACATGAATAACGGTGAAGGGACAACTGGGAACCCGTCGTTCGGGAGAAGTCCGTATGACGTGTTTCTCACGGAAAGGTCAGGGCCACTGTTGGGGGTCAAGAGACCCCTTCGAGTAGTACAGACGGGCCGTGGGAGGAACAAAATTGTAGCGCAAGAAATGAACAAACAGCTCACCGACTTCGAGAAAAGACACCAAAGCATCATGAACAGCACCAAATCCGCAGAAATGGGCGCAAAAGTCATGGCGACGCTGAAAACAAGCCGGGTGAAACAAATGATATCGTTAAAACGAAGCCCCCTCCCGGTACTTTTTAAAGATGTCAGCCCGTTGAAAATTCAAACTCTGTATGCTAGCGTGGTAGGGTGTTTGGAGGACCCGTTGACATTGTCCGCGTTCAGCAATTTATTGGTGTTTATATTGAAACCCGAGCCGCCTTTGAATGAAAGCACCGTGCAGTGGATCTTCAGCGCGATTGATAAGAACGGCAGTGGGTCCGTGGACTTCGTAGAGTTTATTTCAGTTTTGTTCACGTTGGTGGTCCCCCAAGCTATTCAGGACACTGTTACAAAACTTTACCACCATTTGAATAACTCCAATCCCATCACTCGGGAGCATCTCTCTAAGCATAATATTCTCGCTGGGGTGGGGGCTGTGTGCGCCAAGAGGACGGCCAATGTAGACTCCCCGAACGCGAGCCGGCGTATGCAGTCCATCTGGAAGATCACCGCCGCCATCATCGCCGAGGCCGTCCAAGATCTTCTGCCCACCGACCGGATCAGCAAAGACGAGCTCGTGGTGCTATTCTTCTCGAACGAGAAAATCATGGCGCAGCTGGAGGTGTGCCCACTGTGACCTCCCGGGAAAGAATGGGGAAGAAAAAAAAAAAGTTTCCACTTTTTTTTTCTATTTTTCTTTTTTTTTCGTCCAGTTCTTTTTTGCCCCTCATTTTTTTTTTTTTGCCAGGAAAAAAAAACATCGCAGGACGGGCCCCTTTTCAAAAAAAAGGGGGGGTAACTCGACAAAAAAAAAAAAATGGGGTGTTGCCAAAGCAACGGGCAGCACGGGCATAGTAATAATAAACCGTATGTGAAGAGGGACGTGAGGCCGGGGAAGAAAGGGTACCCCAAGGCGCTGCAGCGGAACAGCAAGCATGCGGAGCTCGAGAAGGAGCTCGAGAGGGTGAAGCTCGCAGACATGAAGTGTCCACGGCTAATGAGCCCGTGCAACCAATCCACAGGCTCGAGCAACAGCGACAAGGCGGGCGGCAAGCAACCAGATAAAATCTTCATCGACACCACCACCACGAGCAGCAACTGCTACGACCTAGCAACGCTCAACGTCACAGTAGTCTACACACCACTCGTCAACAATCTCATCTCGTACGACCTGTCTATATACAACCTCTCTAACACCTCACAACCGCTCTGGACAGTCCGGAGAACTGACGCAGCGCTATGTCATTGCTTCAGAAAACTTAAACTGATGGATCCCTTGAAGCATCCCCTCCCTGACATACCGCCCGATCCATGGGTCTCCCTGTTCTGGCTTTCCGACGCCAGATCCTTGAAACCAATGGACCTGTACAGCGACCGTGCTGCTATGTTCGAAAAGCTTTTCAGTTCTGTTCTCAGCGACTCGTGGCTTATGCATCATGATGATTTTTCGACGATTTTGGAAGTCCCGGAGGTGGCACCGTTTCCAAGGACTGTCTCATTACGGCATACAACAACAAGCTCGGGGCATCCTTCAGTGACGACATCCATGTTGGAAAGATGGGAACGCGTCGGCCCCCCTTTGGGAAAAGGTTGTTTTGGAACGGTGTACTCGGGACAGCTGGAGAACGCACAACAGGTGGCCGTTAAGGTGATCGACCTTGCCACTGTCGCATCCTCTGAATCGCAGGAAGCGTTCACGGCGGAGTTCGCTGTCATGGAGAAGCTGTCACACACGAACATTGTTCAGTACCTAGGCCACCGTTTCGATCCAAAAGGACAGACTTTGGAACTGTTTTTGGAGCTGTGCTCCGGTGGGACGGTTGCTGAGCTTGTTCAACAGGTTGAAGGAAAGCGTCTCAGACCGTCCGTCATAAGAACATATGTACGGCAAGTTCTGCATGGTTTGGAGTATCTCCACTGCCTGCCCACACCCGTTGTTCACAGGGACATCAAAGGTGCCAACTTATTGGTGACAAAAGAAGGAATTATCAAGCTAGCTGACTTTGGATGTTCCAAGATGTTAAACGACTTCCAAGGAAAGCAGGTTGGAATGTCGACCATGGTGGGGACTCCTTACTGGATGGCACCCGAGGTGATAGCACCTCAAGCTGGGACTTATGGTACCCAGTGTGACATTTGGTCGCTTGGGTGCACGATTATTGAGATGTTGGGCCGCTCCCCCTGGGAGGGTGTGGGTGGAGACACACCGTGGGAGATTATGTACCACATCGCCAACAGCGAGGACCGCCCTCCCACACCTCCTAACGTCGAGCCGCTCCTGCAGGACATCCTGTCCAAGTGTTTCATCAGAACACCTTCCAGACGCCCTTCCGCAACAAATCTATTGCGGCATCCTTATTTTGTAAACCCGGATGAGCCCTTTGGGCCGTGAAAAAAAAAAAAAAAAAAAAAAAAACTTTTTTTTTCCCCCTTTTAACATAACTTTAGATCGGAGGACGGGAGGGGATGTTTTTGTTTTGTTTTTTTAAAAAGGTTTTCCCATAGTTATATATAGTTTGTTTTTAAAAAAAAAAGGAAGGGAGGGGAGTGTTTTTTTTTTTTTTTAAACAAAAAAAGGTGAAAGGAGAGGGGGGATAGGGATGGGGGAGGTATTTTTTTTGTTTATGCCAACTCCCTGTGTGTTCTCCTCCCCCCCCCACTTTTTTTTTTCTCCCGCCTTTCTTCCTTTTTCTTTTCCAACCACCCCCTGCCTTTTCACCGAAATAAGAAATGGTGAAGAATTTGCAAGGGGGGTGGGTGAAAGTTTTTATGACAGAGCGGTCTCTTTGAAGTGGGGATGGAGATATTTGAAAAAAAGAAAGGGAAAAAAAAAAAAAAAAGAACGAACTCAGAGAACAAGGTTCGCCTCAAAATGGCAACCTTCATTTTCTTCTCATAAAAGAATACGAGAGAAAAAAAAAAGAATAGAAAGAAGAATAAGAAGACGAAGGGGTCTCTCTCTCTCTCTCTCTCTTCCCCTTTGAGCAATCAAGAAAAGTCCCCCCCCCCCCCCCCTCCCTTCTCTAGACTCACTCCCTTTGTGGCTACCCTTGTTTTTATTGTTAAGAAGAATGAAAGATAACTAAATGAAAGAATCCTTGTATTTATTATTGCGAGCCATTCCATAGTAAATTTGTCCCACGCAGTTTTCTTTCTTTTTTTTTTTTTTTTTTTAAAATCAGTTATGTTGGGATCGACATGGACAACATAACAGGACAGGACCCTCTTCTTAGGGGGGACAGACTCTCAGATTTTGTATAACATACAAAAGAAAAAAAAAAAAAAAAAAAAACACGAATTCTTATTTACCAGACAAAAAATAATAATAATAATAATAATAATAATAAGAATAAAAAGAGTAAAAAGGAAGTGGGGAAAGCCCCCGTTGGATTTGCAATGACGAAAAAAAAAAAAAAAAACAAATATATACAGGTGGAAGGAACAAGAGGGTATCTAAAGACCTTCTTTTTTTATTCATGTTTTTCTTCGTTTTTCTTCTGTTGTCCCCCCCCCTCCCCATTGTTTCCCCCCTTTAAGTGTTAGTTTGTAAAAAGGTAAGGGTGGGAAGAATAGATCTTTATTTTTTAACCCGTTTTTGCTCAATTCCCCCCCCCCCCCCCCCCATCCCTGTTCCCAATTACTTTTTTCTTTCATCTGCACACTTCTCGTCAGGAAACGCTTTTTCAAGAAGAAGAAAACCGGCGAGAGATATTTAAAGCCTTTTGGAAGAAGAAAAAATGAGGGGAAAAAAAAGGGGGGGGGGGAGAGAGAGAGAGGGGAAAGAAAAAAAAAGAGGAAGAAAAAAAAAGTCCACCACTTTCCTATATTTTTGCCGTATTCTTTTTTTTATTGTAACAATGTAAAAAAAAAAAAAAAAAAAATCTATTTATCTACCGTTTATCGAGAATCCTTGTTACCTAACCCAGCAGGGGAAAGGGGGTAAGGTATGCCGAGTAGGGAGCAGAGAACCCTCCCTTTTTTATCTGAATTTTTAAGGTGCACTAAGCATCTTTTTTTTTTTCAAAAAAGAAAAAGATTCGTGAACTTAATGAAGATATAGGGCACCTGCTTTTCTTTGTAGGTTTCAAAAAACCCCTGCCCCCCTTTGTCTCTCTTTGTTTCATTATATTGGTTTGGTCCCAGGGTCAATCACCGAATCTCACCCTGGCAGGCTTTCAAGTAAATAAAAAAATAAAATAAAAAAATCTATTGTGCGCATTCCGGGGCGCGTGTGTGTGTGTGTGTGTTTTTTTTTTTTTTTTTTCTTCCTTTTTTTTTTTTTTTTTTTTTTTTTTTAAATCTCGCAGACCCCGACAAGGCTGCCCCGCAGGCAGTAGTGACAACGGGGACTCAGCTCAGTTCGGCCGGTGAGCGTGAAAACACATACTAAAAAAAATAGTTTTTTTTTCTTCTTTTTTTTTTTTGCAAGAAGAAGAGATGAGTGGGGGGAAGATGACAAAAAAAAAAAAAAAAAGCAACAAAGAATCTGAGCTCACCTTAAGTATCTACTGTAGAAAAAAAAGAACAAAGAAGAAAAAAAAGAAGATCTGGACAGTTTAATGGTTTTTCTGTGTATGCTAAGATGCTGAGAAAACCAGCAACGCAGGCTTGCCACAGCTTGAAGAACCCATGTCATCTGCACACAAAGTACTCTTCTGGTGGATCCCCCCTCCTTTTTTTTTCCAAACAGTATTTTTTTTTTTTGCAAACAAAAAGAACACCAAGCCAAGGAATTTTAAATGTGAATTTCAAAAAGTGACCCCTTCCCCCCGCCCACCACACACACCTTTTCAGTCCGACAACGTTGTAAAAAAAAAAAAAAAAAAAAAAAAAAGTTGTGTTATTATTTTTTTTATTTCACTTTTCGGTTCGATGGCCTTTTTTTCCCCTCGCTCTCCCTTTTTTTTTTTTTTTTTTGTAAAATATTTTTATCTTTTACATCTTGCTACCCCCCCCCCCCCCCCCCCGGGCGATTGCAAGCAACCAAAAAGAAAAAGAAGAAAAAAAATGGGGAATGCCAACAAACCAAAAGGCTTCCATCCTGGACGTGGACATGGACTGGAGGAAATAGTGGTACTTCCCCCCTTTTTTTTTTCATTCTTCTGTGGGGTAGGCATTGAGAAGGAGGCCTTCAGCAACCTGCCCATCCCCCCCCCAGGGCTAAGTTGGCAGGAAACGGGAAACATTTCTGTTTCCGTTTTCTTAATTTTCAATATTTAGGAAATCGCGTCTTCCTTCGTAAGGAAACTGCTCCAAAAAACAAGGAAAACGATTCTGTTTCCTTTTCTTTTTTTTTTTTTTTTTTTTTTTTTTTTCCAAAAAAAAATTAAGAAACACGTTTTACCCGCCGACAATAGCCTTCCCCTAACTTTTTTTTTTCTTTTTTCGTTTTCCCCTCGTTGTCTGGACAAAAGTTTTTTTTTTTTCAAAAAAAAAAAAAAAAAGAAGGAAACAACAAGAACGCAAGAGTTTTCCACATGCATACCAATAAGGTTGCTTTAGTTGTCCTTGCAGGTTTTTTTTTTTGCTAAATGGAAAGGGAAAAAAGAAGGGGGGGGGGGGAAAGAAATAAAGCAACTAAAGGTCAAACTCTTCTTCATATGGAAAACCCATGCAAAAAAAAAAGAACCCTTTTATCTTCTATCGTCTCCTTACAAGAGACAGGCGGGGGCTTTTTTTTTTTTTTTTTTAAATCCGTCACTTCTTCTTTTTTATTGTTGAAACATTTTTCTTCCTTGAAGAAACTGGTCTCCTTTCCACGCTCTCCTTTCCAAACTGACTAAGACGGGTGAATAAGAAAAATCTCCCTCAACCCCCCTCCCAATGTTATACAAAAAGTAAAGTAAAATGTAGTAAAAGACAAAAAATATTTACCCCCCCCCTCCCCTACCCACCTGTTTTTTTTATCATTTCCCCCTCCTCCTCCACCCCAACTGTGTTCTCTCAAAAAATCCCCCCTTTTTTTATTCTTTCCTTCTTCCCATTTCCTCCAAAGTACTTTGTCTCGAAATCTGTTTCTTGTTTTTTTTTTTTTTTTTTTTTTTTTTTTTTTTTAATTTTTTTCTTCCAATCATGGTTACTGGGGAAAAGGGGAAGAAAAAAAAAAAATATGAATTTAAAAATTATAATACCGGCAGTAGTAGCAGTCCTGGGGCTTGTGGGGACGGGGGTTTGGTATTTTTCACCGAGTACTGTTGATATAAGAATCGAATTACTGCCCAGTCATCCGGTGACCTGGGATGGTATAAACAAAAAAAAAAAAAAAAAAAAAAAAAAAAAAAGGGGGAAAAAAAAAAAAAAACACAGAATACGAGGTCGGTGTTTGGCTGAACAGCACAGTTCGGTATCCGGAATATTACAAGGCTTTCAAAGCCAACTCTGTTGACGGCCCAACCCTGTTTTACCTAAGGGAAACAGATCTGTCCTTTTTGACGGTGACCAACCCGGTCCACCGGGCCAAAATTCTAGCACACCTCGATCTGCTAAGGGGAAAATGCCTGTGCACACCGCAGGCCGAGCCCGATTTCTGGGAGTACGCGAGAAAACACAGCTACAAAATCCTGTATCTAGGTGCCATGTTTGAATGGTCCCCGCGTGTTGGGTTCCTGTACATGTCGTTGTTCGACAGCGATTCCCTAAGCAGCATCCTGGCTTATTACGGAGGGGCCACATGGCCTCTTGCCACATTCTATATAATAGCAGTGTTGTTCTTAGTGACACCGCACGCTGCTCTTGTGTTGCTGTCGACTAGGTTGATGCTTCCGGCGAACTACGTGTTGTTCCTTTGCTACTTGCTGTCGCATTACAACAAGTTGATGGTGGATTTTGTGGAGTTGAAGGAGCTCCTTCCCGAGCTCAAGGTGTGGAGGGGTGGGGTGTGAGGGGTAAAACATATTCTTTTTTTTTTCTTTTTTTTACAGGAGCGCCGTGGTACCTTCCAGCTGTGGTACAACCTGTTGTTCTACATGCGTGCCTCACGGACGACTTGGTTGAAGGAAACGCTCTATCCTTTGGCTTTTTTTGTCGTTGGGCCGGTTGTGCCTTACATGGCGACACAGATATTCCTGTACCTCTACTTTGGGAGGTATTTGAAGGGGGACAAAAAAAAAAAAAAAAAAAAAACAGCTTCATTTTCTACCAAGTGGTTTTCCTTGTGGAGGCGGGGTCCAAGTACGTTATGAAATTCAGCCAAGAGGAACAACAGCAAGCCAGTCAATAATAATGGGTGGGTGGGGGGGGGAGAAGAAAAATATTTTGAGGGGTTGTGGTCTGATTGATATTGGGCATGCATCACAAACAAAAGGAATGTGGGGCGGGGGGAAAAAAAAAGTGTCCATATTTTTTTTTCTCTCCTTTTTTTTTCTCGAGAATGGTAAAAAAGAAAAAAAAAAAAAAAAAAAAAAAAAAAAAAAAAAAAAAAAAAAAAAAAAAAAAAAACACACACACTAGGTTGTGTGAGAGAATGGAGGGATTTTTTTCTTTTTCTTCGGACCGATTTTTTTTTTGTTTCATTCGGTCGGATCGAAAAAGAAAAAAAAGAGGGAACATCATCATGCTAACTTTGGTTTTTTTTTTCTTTCTTTTTTTCGTTCATTTTTTTTTTTTTTTTGTTGCTGTACTTACTTTTGGTCCCCACAAATCCCCCCTTTTTTGTCGTTTCGCCCCCCTCCCTCTTTAAAAGAAGAAACCCAGGGAAAACTTTTTTTTAAAAGAAAAAAAAAGAATAAAAAAAAATGGCATCTCCGGGCACCTCCCCAAACCAACTCCTAGAAGATCGAGTGATGACGGAGCACACTTTTGCAGCAGGGATGGCTCAGGTATGGGTTTTTTTTTTTTTTTTTTTTTTCAGAAACAATAATCTTACAGATGCTGGAGCCGCTAGCAAAACAACACACAGAAACCATTCACCAGGTGCAAAAAAGCCAAACAGAACTGGATGAGTGCATCAAACACCTGAAAAAAAAATTAGAAGACTCTTGCCAGTGTGCGCAACTTCCCCAGGTTGGGGCTTATATTCAGAAATTGAATGAAATAAAAAAACGAACCACCACTGTCGCAGCCAAACTGCACCAGGCAAATGAACGGTTGGAAAAAACCCAAAAATATGCCGAAGCGCAATATGGCCCTTTGAAGGCCAGCAACGATTCGCAACAAAAGAAGGCAGAGGAATGGGTTACACCATCGGCACCAACCCCACCACCCTCCAACGCACTAGAATCGTCGCAACACGCCGACCCTTCCGCCGATGTTGAATAAAAAAAAAAAAAAAAAGGATCCCTTCGTGTGGCATTTCTTTTGGTATTTTTATTTTCTCTTGCAGTGTGTGTGTATTGTTTTCTTTTTTTTTTTTTTCTCCTTTCCCTTCTATGTTTTCTCGTCCCCCCCCTCCCCCCTTTGTGTTATTTGGAATGGGAAACGAAGAAAAAAAGAAAAAGAAACGATTGCCTTCCGCCCCCCTACACCTTATAAACAACTTTTCATTGCAGGGCAGGATGTTCCCACGCCACCTTGCAAGCCCAAGGGTGCAGGGGGCAGTGTTGTTGGACAGAAAGATGTGGACTGAGAGACAAGAAGATGAGTGCACGGCATCACAAGGCGAGGGGTGCAGCTGTTGCAGTTGCGAGGTGACTGTGAGCGCGCTGTGCCAGCACTCGTATGCCACTACTACACCGCCGCTGTCTTCTTCCTCCCCTACTGCTTCCCACACTGTTTCTTCTGCTGTCTTGTCATCGTCAGTGTGCAGTTGCAGTTCGTGCCACACCACCCCTTGTAAGTGCACCTCTACTCCAGCTTCCCATTCCCGGTCGTCTGTTCCAACTCCTGTGTACAAAAGCCGCTGGAATCTCTCCAGCACCCTTTCCTTTGATACGACTACTATGACTTCCATCAGCACACCTGGTCGGTACCCACAGGGGCATGGTTCCCTTACTACCTACAGCAGCGCAACGACGCCAGAGTCTGCTCCGCGGTCAGCCCGTGTCGGGGTTGAAAAAACGGGGAACAAGGAACATGAAAAACTAGGCATCCATCCCATCGTCGCGGACGAGAACCTGAACTACTGCTTCGCAGCCGCAGCCGCCGCTGCCCTCAGTGTGGTTATCACCACGTTGCCCCCACGCTGCAAAGACAAGGGTGTAGGGACTGCACCCGTCACCGCAGAGATGTGGACCATGACAGAAGAAGAGCCACCTAACCCCCTAGAAGAGTCTGCGTCTGTAATATGGGGTTTGGAACATGAGGCGCAGTGCCTAAGGGAGGCAGTGTCCCAAGCAGCCACTCGCATGCAGCAAATAGAACGTCAGCTAACTTTTGAAAACGAAGTTCGGGAGAGGGACGCTATCTCGGTACAGAGGCAGCTCTGGGTGCACAGGATACTCGAGAAACAAGGAAGAAAACGGACGAAACTACTGAAAGAAGCAAAGGAGAGATGCGAGATGGAGAGGGAGGACATGCGGCAGGTGGTGCTCAGCGCAAAAGACGACGCATCACGTGAGACTGCACACAAGCAACGGTTGGTAGCCGAAAACTCCGAACTCGTTGTGAAGCTAGGGACTGCCCAGTCGCGCTCCGAGGACGCTGACAGGTTACGCGACAGGTTGGGGAAGGTTGAGAACAGTTGCTTTACTGCCCAGAGAGAGAAAGAGGAGCAAGAGGTTGTCTTCAAAACACACGAGATCATCCTGAAGGACAAGATAGCAAAACTGATGAAGGCGCTCAAAGAACGTGAAGACACCACCCCAAGCCCCCCTGTGCCCCTGGACGAGACGGTCGAGCAACGGTTCACACGCGTGCACCGCGAGGTGCGGGGCATGGCCGACACGGTCGTGGTAAGCCCGTCTGTTTACCTGGCGAGCAATCAAGCTTGATTAGATCTTTTTTTTTTTTCGGCCTTCCCCTTTTTCCCTCCCTCACGAATAATATCAACAAGCTTACCAAACACACCAACATGCGCGCGAAGGTGTAAAGTCAGGCAATGGTAAGCGAATGGATATTTGGAGCGCTGTACGGCGGTCTAGGGGGTGTCGCGGGGCAACTGCTCACAAACCCAGTTGACGTGGTGAAGATACGTCTGCAACTACACAAAGGGGGCTTTTTCGTGGACATGCGGACACGGCCCAGGGGGTGGATGGTGGTCCGGGATGTGATCGGCGCTAGCGGGTGGTCGGGGCTGTGGCGGGGTTCCATGGTCGCCGCGGGACATCAATTCGTCTACAGTTCAGTGCGTCTGCAGGCATATGAAATGTTAAAGGGCTTCTCGGCAGCGGACCCTACAGAGGTCTCTTTCACGCAGCGCACTGTCATCGCATCTGCCAGCGGAGTTGTTGCCACAGTCCTGTCGAACCCCCTCGAGCGGTGCAAGGTGGTCATCCAAGCCCTTCCCCGTGAACGATGCCCGACTTTTCCGCAGCTTTTGAAAGGCTTCTCCAACCACTCTTATGAAAACCTCAAATCGACATGGCGGCGGGAACAACGCCAAAGACCAGAAGGCCTCATGGGCGGTCTCGGTGCCTCTGTCCAGCGTTCAGCCATCGTGCACGCTACACAGCTGTCAGTCTACGATGTGCTCCGCGAATGGGGCGAGATGCACCTGGGATGTTCCCCATTGGTGTCATTACTTTTTGCATCGGTAAGCTCCGGTATGTGGTTTCTTTTTTTTTTCTCTGGTCGGGAATAGTACTCTCCAACCTGCTGGGACGCTAGTAGGAGCCATTGAAGGGTGGTGCGAGATATGTACCTAGGACTGACCATACCCCCTTCCCCCATTTGAGTTTTTCTTTTTTTTAAACACTTTCTTACAGGGTTCATCAGCGCTGGGGTTGGTGCACCTCTTGACGTGATCAAGACACGGCTCATGGCCCAACAAGGCAATGAGTACACCGGCTTCATGGACTGTTTAGTCAAGACTGTTAAGCACGAAGGACCGGTATGAGGGGAATATTGAGAAGACAAAAGAAAAATAATATTTTCCCCCTCTTCTCAGCTTGCGCTTTTCAAAGGCTACCTTGCGACCTGGCTCAAAGTTGGTCCTTTCACTGTCGCTCAATTTTATGTCTGGAACACGTTAGTCAGGCTTCACCGCGATCTTCTCGATCCTGAGCCAGACGGTGAATGGTGACGATAGGGTGGGTGGCAAGAGGTTGGGTTACGTGTATTACCATTCTGAAAAAAAAAAAAAAATAAGGAGGGGAGGGAGAGGGAGGTAGGCCTCTTTTTTTTTTCTTTTGTTTCCATAAGTTTTTTTGTTCTTTGTTTTTTTAGTGTTTACAGAACGGGGGAGGGAGATAAGAATAGAGATTTCTTTTTTTTTCAAAAAATAAAAGAAGAAACAACGAATGAAGCAAGCTCCCTCTCGCCCCCCCCCCCCCCCCCCCCCCCAGATCGTTCACCTCGTTTCCTAGTTTTTGCTACCTCTTTCGTTTATTTAAACACAGCTTCATAAAATAACAAACAACATGACCCACGGGAAGATGCTCGCAGTGATGGCGCTTGCCTTTGCGGGGACTGCGGCCGAGAACAGGATGAGCGGAACTCAAGAAGGCTCGTGTGACACCTTTATGTGTCTTGGTGCGGAGAAGGTGAACGGGCGTTGCGTGCGAGCTGATGGGGAGAGCTGCAGGATCCCCTGTGGCGGTACCAACAGTGCGGACGACTGCATCTTGTCCCTTTCGAAGGCGGGCTTCGGGACAGGCCTCTCGCTTCCAGCGGGGCTTGAAATCAACCCCGACCCCAGTGCTCCCAGCAGCGGGACCAAGGCAACACGTATCATCGAAGGGATGAAGGGCTTCACCGACATGCGTGACTCGAGGTTCTCCAACTTCCCCCCCACGATGATCGGGAGGTGGGGACAGGTCCCAACTGTCCGCACTGAGGCAGGTTACGAGATGCACATGGACTGTGTGACCGGCTACGGTGGTGAAGGGAAGATGTGTGACCATTTCGTGATGGTGTACAGCTGCCCCCCTTGCCAGTACGAGGACGGTGGGAACATCCAGGCGATCCTCCTCGCTGACGGGTTCACCCCCTACCGCTGTGGGACGGTGATGGACTTGGACGTGAATGTGGACAGCCACCTTCACAACCTTGTTATCTACCACAAGCTCGCGGCGGAGGGTGAGACCGATGTGGTGAAGGCACCCAAGCTTATGGAGTTCACCTTCTTCGCCTACTCACCCGCCACCGCGAACTGCGCCTCTTACGGCGACGAGGACTCTTGCTGGAACACTCTCCCTGGTGAGTGTGCTTGGCAGAACGGGGAGTGCCAGAGGCACTTGTGCAAAAAGCCCCACAAGCCCCGTGGTCCCTGGCCTGTTCAGAACAGGTGCCGTGTGTGCCCCCATGACCCCTCTGAGGACAGGTTCATCCCTGCCATCAAGAAGTGAGAATCTAAGAGTGCGCTTGACTGATACTCTTCCTCTCGTGAGTAGGTTTAAGATAGCTCTTCCTCCATGAGCAGGTTAAAGATCTGGGGTTAATAAGCCGCTCCCTACCTACTACTCTTTCCTATCATTACATTTTTTTTTTTTTGTGAAGATATGTCACGTCAGCTTTCAAAGTAGCTCGGAGTGACCTCCCTCTTTGAAGCATGACTCAAGAATTTTAAAGTGACATACAAGATTATCACAATACAATTTCAAGAAAAAGAAAACAAAAAAACAACATGCTGGACAAGTCCCTCCATTTCCCTGTCCGCATTCCGTAGGGGTGCATCCGTCCCCCATTTATTAGTTCCCCTTTTGTTCCACCTCTCTGTTTCCTCGATATTCGAAGTTCTATACTATTCATTTTTCTTCTTGCTAATCCAGCTTGTAGTATATTAGCAGTCTGGTTGCATTCTTCTGCGCTACCTATGTACGTTTTCATAGGATCCCAGGGATTCACATTTCCACTCTGCATGCGATGCCATGCAAGCCGTCCATGATGTCTATGGGAACTTACACAGCTTAACACAACACAACAACAACATGACCCACGGAAAGATGCTCGCAGTGATGGCACTTGCCTTTGCAGGGAGTGCAGCTGGGAACGGGATGAGCGGGACTCAAGAAGGCTCGTGCGACAGTTACATGTGTCTTGGTGGTGCGAAGAGGGTGAACGGTCGATGTGTGCGAGCTGATGGGGAGAGCTGCAGGATCCCCTGTGGTGGGAGCAGTGGTGTCAGCAGCGCGGACGACTGCATCATGTCCAACCCGAATGCCGGTTTTGGAGTGGGGCACCAGATCAACCCCGACCCCAGTGCCCCCAGCAGCGGGACCAAGGTGACACGTATCCTTGACGGGATGAAGGGCTACATCGACATGGACGACTCGAGGTTCTACAACTTCCCCCCCACGATGATCGGGAGGTGGGGACAGGTTCCTTCTGTTCGCACGAAGGAGAACTACGAGATGCACATGGACTGTGTGACCGGGTTTGGTGGTGTGGGGAAGATGTGTGACCACTTCGTGATGGTGTACAGCTGCCCCCCTTGCCAGTACGAGGACGGTGGGAACATCGAAGCGATCCTCCTCGCTGACGGGTTCACCCCCTACCGCTGTGGGACGGTGATGGACTTGGACGTGAATGTGGACAGCCACCTTCACAACCTTGTTATCTACCACAAGCTCGCGGCGGAGGGTACAACCGATGTGGTGAAGGCACCTGAGCTCATGGCGTTCACTTTCTTCGCCTACTCACCCGCCACTGCGAACTGCGCCTCTTACGGTGATGAGGACTCTTGCTGGAACACTCTCCCTGGTGAGTGTGCTTGGCAGAACGGGGAGTGCCAGAGGCACATGTGCCCCAAGCCCCACAAACCCCACGGTCCCTGGCCTGTTCAGGACAGGTGCCGTGTGTGCCCCCATGACCCCTCTGAGGACAGGTTCATCCCTGCCATCAAGCCGTAAGCTGGGTGGTATCAAGACCAACCTATGAGAGCAGACAAACAACCTCATTCATTTCATCCTCTGAATCCACTTTTCAAAACCTCTTTCCTATTTTTCCTCTCTTTTCTATGACTACAAACATCATACGTCAGCTGTGTTACGGAAGCTGGAGTGAGCTCCCTCCGTTCAGCATGACTCAGCAGATTGAAGATCTATGACAAATTTAATATTCAAAAAAAAGGTTCTCGGGCACAATCTGCCCACAATCCGTAGGGGTGCAATCGTCCCCCATTTCTTTTGTTATGAACAATATCGGTTTTCTAAACTTTAAAAAAAAAATCAATATCTCGGGCAGGCCCTCTCCCTGCCCGCAGTCCGTTGGGGTGCACTCGTCCCCCACTCCTCTTTTGTTTCCCCTTTTGATTATTCCCTCTCTGTTTCTCGATATTCGAAGTTACTCTTTTATATACACAAATATTATATTAACGAACGAAAGATCGGTCAATGCAACAACCATCAGTTTTCACACACAACAACAACACAACAACAACATGACCCACGGAAAGATGCTCGCAGTGATGGCACTTGCCTTTGCAGGGAGTGCAGCTGGGAACGGGATGAGCGGGACTCAAGAAGGCTCGTGTGACACCTTCACCTGTCTTGGTGCGAAGAGGGTGAACGGGCGTTGCGTGCGAGACGACGGTCAGAGCTGCAGGATCCCCTGTGGTGGGAGCAGTGGTGTCAGCAGCGCGGACGACTGCATCGTGTCCAACCCGAATGCAGGTTTCGGAGTGGGTCATGAGATCAACCCCGACCCCAGTGCCCCCAGCAGCGGGACCAAGGCAACACGCATCATCAACGGGATGAAGGGTTTCACCGACATGGACGACTCGAGGTTCTACAACTTCCCCCCCACGATGATCGGGAGGTGGGGACAGGTTCCTTCTGTTCGCACGAAGGAGAACTACGAGATGCACATGGACTGTGTGACCGGGTTTGGTGGTGTGGGGAAGATGTGTGACCACTTCGTGATGGTGTACAGCTGCCCCCCTTGCCAGTACGAGGACGGTGGGAACATCCAGGCGATCCTCCTCGCTGACGGGTTCACCCCCTACCGCTGTGGGACGGTGATGGACTTGGACGTGAATGTGGACAGCCACCTTCACAACCTTGTTATCTACCACAAGCTCGCGGCGGAGGGTACAACCGATGTGGTGAAGGCACCTGAGCTCATGGCGTTCACCTTCTTCGCCTACTCACCCGCCACTGCGAACTGCGCCTCTTACGGCGACGAAGACTCTTGCTGGAACACTCTCCCTGGTGAGTGTGCTTGGCAGAACGGGGAGTGCCAGAGGCACATGTGCCCCAAGCCCAGCAAGCCTCACGGCCCTTGGAACGTGCAGGACAGGTGCCGTGTGTGCCCCCATGACCCCTCTGAGGACAGGTTCATCCCTGCCATCAAGCCGTAAGCTGGGTGGTATCAGGACCAACGCAGGGTCAAGGCGGCGTCCTTGCCATCTTGGAGACATCGTAGTCCACAACGAACCTCATTCATTTCATCATTCTTCTGAATTCACTTTCTTTCCTATCTTTCCTCTCTTTTCTATAACCACATACATCTTAGGTCAGCTGTGTTACGGAAGCTGGAGTGAGCTCCCTCCGTTCAGCATGACTCAACAGATTGAAGGACACACTTTCTAAAAAAAATTAGCTCATCGGGCAGGTCCTCTGCCCGTAGTCCGTTGGGGTGCATTCGTCCCCCTTTTCTTATTTCTGTTATTAAGAGCAATATTACTTTAAAAAAAAAAATCAATATCTCGGGCAGGCCCTCTCCCTGCCCGCAGTCCGTTGGGGTGCACTCGTCCCCCACTTCTCTATTTGTTTCCCCTTTTGATTATTCCTCTCTGTTTCTCGATATTCGAAGCTACTCTTTATAGTATACTAGTCCCAACGAAAGATCGGTCAATAGAACAACCAACAGTTTTCACACACAACAACAACACAACAACAACATGACCCACGGAAAGATGCTCGCAGTGATGGCACTTGCCTTTGCAGGGAGTGCAGCTGGGAACGGGATGAGCGGGACTCAAGAAGGCTCGTGCGACAGTTACATGTGTCTTGGTGGTGCGAAGAGGGTGAACGGTCGATGTGTGCGAGCTGATGGGGAGAGCTGCAGGATCCCCTGTGGTGGGAGCAGTGGTGTCAGCAGCGCGGACGACTGCATCATGTCCAACCCGAATGCCGGTTTTGGAGTGGGGCACCAGATCAACCCCGACCCCAGTGCCCCCAGCAGCGGGACCAAGGTGACACGTATCCTTGACGGGATGAAGGGCTACATCGACATGGACGACTCGAGGTTCTACAACTTCCCCCCCACGATGATCGGGAGGTGGGGACAGGTTCCTTCTGTTCGCACGAAGGAGAACTACGAGATGCACATGGACTGTGTGACCGGGTTTGGTGGTGTGGGGAAGATGTGTGACCACTTCGTGATGGTGTACAGCTGCCCCCCTTGCCAGTACGAGGACGGTGGGAACATCGAAGCGATCCTCCTCGCTGACGGGTTCACCCCCTACCGCTGTGGGACGGTGATGGACTTGGACGTGAATGTGGACAGCCACCTTCACAACCTTGTTATCTACCACAAGCTCGCGGCGGAGGGTACAACCGATGTGGTGAAGGCACCTGAGCTCATGGCGTTCACTTTCTTCGCCTACTCACCCGCCACTGCGAACTGCGCCTCTTACGGCGACGAGGACTCTTGCTGGAACACTCTCCCTGGTGAGTGTGCTTGGCAGAACGGGGAGTGCCAGAGGCACATGTGCCCCAAGCCCCACAAGCCCCACGGTCCCTGGCCTGTTCAGAACAGGTGCCGTGTGTGCCCCCACGACCCCTCTGAGAACAGGTTCATCCCTGCCATCAAGCCGTAAGCTGGGTTTGTTTTTAGTAAACTAGAAGGTTCCTCTTGTTCGAAGCAGTACATAGTCAGTACTTCATTGTAAGCATGACAGCTACGTTCAAGGGAAGCTTCTATCATTCGAGGGGTGATATCGCGAGAAAGTGTTTTCGTGAAATGTACCTTGATTCCAAAGAGAAAAAAAAAAAGAAAAAAAAAAAAAAAAAAAAACCATACAAACATTAAAGTATTTTCCGTGAAGTAGGAGGCCATGGGAGAGCTACTCCTGTGACATCCTACAACACGGCGGATTCACTATCCAAAGTGGGAAATGTATTCCCCGACTTTTTTATTTATTTATTCCCCATTTCCCTCTTTTCTATTTACCCAGAAAAAAAAGTTTTTTTTGTTACCCCATTTTTTTACTTCCCTCTCGTAGCGTTTTTTTTATTTATTTATATTCCTTTTTACTTTTTTTTTTCTTCTATTAGGAAGTTAAGAATAACTTCCAAATTTTATTCATTTTATTGTTTGAATACCATGTAGCACGGGTTCGGGAAAAAAAATAAAAAAAAAATGGGTCTTCAATATTTTTACACACACACTCACACAGTTGGTCCACCCCCTTTTTTTTTTTCCCTTTTTTTTTTTTTTCTTCCTCCTTCCATCCTTTCGTGATACAACACCGCAACAATATGTTTACGAAGGTTGAGTGCGACAAGGGCAAGCTGAAGCCGCGGTTCTACCCATCCCTGAGTAGTGTCTGCAACGGGAAGAAGATGCTACTCATAGGCGGCTGGGAGTGCGTGACAATGGAGGGCGACCTGCTATGCGGCAGCACAAGGGTCGTCCATGTCTACGACACAGAAAAACACAACTGGGAGGAAATGCTCACCACAGGAACCAACCCCGCAGCCATTGTACACCACACCGCAGTGGCTATCAGCGACACCGAGGTCCTCGTCCTCGGCGGCTGCGACGATATGGGACGTGGCGAAGCAAGCTTCACATACATTCTTAACATCGATACCAAAACATGGACTATCCGACCTACCAAGATAAAGCCAAGTATAAAACCAACCGACCCTCCACCCTTACCCCATTCAAGCCACACCGCCGTGCAACACCCTGACGGGAGCATTTACGTTTTCGGTGGAAACGCTGGTTTGCGAGCTCTGAACAATCTTTGGAGGTACACCCCAGACAACAACGAATGGGAGCTGATGCCTGTGAAGGATCAACGAAGGCCTTCCCCAAGACAGTACCATACAAGTTGCTACGCGAAAGGAAAACTTTACGTGTTTGGCGGTGCACCGGACAACAAGACCACAAAGGCCAACGACACGGTTTTCAACGACCTATGGTACTACGAGTTATCCACGCAGAAATGGGTTCAAATGGACAATATGACCGGTGCTGTTCCCTCTCCAAGGGGTTCTTGTACATCTGTCTTTATCAGCCCCTATCTGTATCTTTATGGGGGTTTCGACGGGCGGTCCGACCTCGGTTCGTTGCATAAGTTCGATGTGGATGCTTGTTACTGGGAAGAGTTGGAAGTCCCTTCTTGGCTAAACCCGCGATGGGGCGCCGGTGCGGCCCAATTGAAAAACACCAAAGGCTTCCTCATCTTCGGTGGGTATTCTGTTAAAGAGAACAAAATGTTCAACGATACCATCACCGTAGCCCATGAGATTCCTTCTCTTAAGTACCTGGTCGCAAAACATGTGAATGCTAATAACATTGACTATCGTTGATGTGGGAGGGAGGGGGGAGGATATATTATGTGCCATAGGTAAGTTGCGTGCATGCACTTCCCTCCTTTTAAAAAAGATTTTTTTTTTTTTTTTCCCTAATTAGTATCCGGTTTTTTTTTTTTAATTCGTATCCTTTGCAAAAGAAAAAAAAAGTTAAAAGGAGGAAGAAAAAAAGGGGGGGGGGGGGGCGGGATATATATTTTCTACCGTTGCTGTTTTCTTCCCCCCTTTCTCCAAAAAAGAAAAAAAAAAGAAAATGGGAGGAATTAACCACGGAAAAATCTACACATTTTGGCTGCGACACACGAACCCCTTCCATCTAATTTTCTATGTCTTTGCGTCACAAAAAAAAAAAAAAAAAAAAAAAAAAAAAAAAAAAAAAAACTTAGAGGAGGGGAGCAAAAATACAAGCCTTACATATCTTTAACTATTACCCTCTTCGTTTTCCCTCTTTTTTTTTTTATTACTTATTTAGCTTTACACGCCACTTTAACACTCCACTTTTTTTCTGCATACACTTACTGCCTCCGTGCACTTTGTATATAAAAGTATTTTCATCTTCCGTTATTTCCACGCATCGATATCCAGCAGGAGGCTGGTGTGCCAAGCCATGTCGGGTGAATGGGGTCCCTCAGACGAGTTGCGCACACCCGTGCGACGGGTTGCGGAGCCACGGGAGCTCTCAGCAGGCGCATGCGAAGTCCTTGAAAGGGCAAGGAGCATGCAGCGCAGTGAGGTAGGAAGCACTGTAGCCCGTGAAGGCTTACGGAAGCTAAGACAAAGCACTGGCCATGGGGACGACAAGACTGAGACGATGCTCAAGGAGCTAGAACTGCTTGAAGAGGAAAGGACCGCCCTCTTGAAAGAAGAAACCCACCAGCAGCTATGGAACGCAGAGCTGCTACAACGAATAGTGAGCTCACCCCCGCCGTTGAAGGCAGCGGTGGTGGTACAACCCTCCCCGTCGCCTGTCAGACCGCCAACGACTACTCCTACTACCCAGACCCACTCACCCCCACCGCTTTCTTCTACACCGAAGCCGTCTCGTTCCCTCCGTGAGTACATGTCTCCTCCCCCTGTCGCTGGTGTGAGAACTGGTGGTCCAGATGCTACAAGCGGAAATGTCGTAGACAGCCTCGCTGAGTATCTCTTCAACCTGCCCACCAAGTACCCCATCACTGAAGAGCAGGTGAACGCAGCGTTCAAGCAGATGCTCCAACTGCGCGTTGCACGCGACGAGGAGCTCGTCAGGAACCTGTCGCCCATCCGTCAGGCGTGACGGAACACGCAAACACTGTAAGATTGTATTTTTTTGTATTCCTATTTATCTAGCAGCATGGCTACTGTATCACCTCACCAGATACCATGTCCATGAAGATGGTGACGATGCTGGCTGTGGTGGGCGTTGCCGCTGCTGCCGATTCGATGAGCTTCCTTGCCCTTGGGGACTGGGGTGGAAACAGCGACCAGGATCCGACCGCCCCTGGTGAGGTTGACAACAACAAGGGGATGGGAGCTGTGGCGCAATCCCTTGGCGGGATCCGCTTTGTGATGGCGATGGGGGACAACTTCTACGACGCTGGGATTGACACCGACGTGCACTCGGCGAGGTTCAAGGAAACCTACGAGAACGTGTTCACGGACGCAAGCCTGCAGGTCCCGTGGTACGCAGTGGCGGGGAACCACGACCACAAGGGGAACGTGACGGCGCAGATCGCCTACACGCACCTCTCGAAGAGGTGGACCTTCCCCTCCCTGTACTACACCTTCACCGAGTCCTTCGTGACCTCGACAGGGAAGAATGTGTCGACGCAAGTGATCTACATCGACACTGTGGTGTTCGGGGGGCAGTCCTACCGAGACGACGCGACGGGCGAGTTCGTGAAGTACACCGGGACACCCGATATGGCTGCGAAGGAGTCACAGCTGCAGTGGTTGGAGGCGACGATGGCGAAGTCGACGGCCGACTACCTGTGGGTGTCGGGGCACTACCCTATCTACTCGCAGTGCTCGCACGGCCCCACGCAGCAGCTCATCGACGACGTGCTTCCCCTCCTCACGAAGTACGACGCCAGCGGGTACCTGGCAGGCCACGACCACTGCCAGGGACACTTCGTTGTCGACAACAAGGCCCTCGTTCTCGCGGGCGCTGGGAAGGAGTGCTGCTACAACCCCTCAAACACCCACAGGGTCCCGAAGGACTCTATGAAGTTCCACATGGACAGTGGCAACACCTACGGCGCCGACGGCGGGTTCGCCTCCCTCACCGCCACGGAGACAGCCACCACCATCAAGTACCATGACACTCATGGGAAGGTGCTGTACACCGCTGCACCTGTCGCTCCTCGTAAGTGATCAAAAGTGTTATTTGTCAGATTGAGTGCATTGATAGGAGGAGACCTTTTTTTTGCTTAAAATGTAGCTAACAGGCAGCATTTTTTAAGCGCAACAGTATCCCTCCTACCAAACGAGCGACCTCTCTTTTTCTCTTCTCATGCGTTCCGTGCTCTTCACGGCCTCTTCATAGAACCCTTTCCGAACGTTTGTCACCACTCGGTGATCTGCTCTCTCCAGAGTCATATTCTATTAGCTAGTACTGTCATGGACACCACACAGGGCCTTATATCAACAAAACCCAACATAAAATGATGCGCAACAGCTTTCTGGCTGCGACCCGCAGGGGGTACTGCAGCAAGGTGACCGGGCACGTGATCGGGATCGACCTTGGGACAACGAACTCGTGCGTGGCGATCATGGAGGGGTCTGCACCGCGTGTGATCGAGAACAGCGAGGGTTTCAGGACGACGCCGTCCGTCGTGGCGTTCAAGGGGTCTGAGAGGCTGGTGGGTCTGGCGGCGAAGAGGCAGTCGGTGACGAACCCAGCGAACACCTTCTACGCTGTCAAGCGTTTGATCGGAAGGGGCTACGACGACAAGGAGACGAAGGAGGACCAGAAGCAGGTCCCGTTCAAGATCACGAGGGCCGGAAACGGAGACGCGTGGGTTCAGGACAGCAACGGGAAGGAGTACAGCCCGAGCCAGATCGGTTCGTTCGTGCTTGAGAAGATGAAGGAGACGGCGGAGGGCCACGTGGGGTCGTCTGTCCCCAACGCGGTGATCACGGTTCCCGCCTACTTCAACGACTCGCAGAGGCAGGCGACGAAGGACGCTGGGAGCATCGCGAAGCTGAACGTGACCCGTATCATCAACGAGCCTACGGCGGCGGCCCTCGCCTACGGAATGGACAAGAGCGGGGAGGACAAGGTGGTCGCTGTGTACGACCTTGGGGGTGGTACCTTCGACGTGTCGATCTTGGAGGTGAGCGGTGGGGTGTTCGAGGTGAAGGCGACCAACGGTGACACCTTCCTCGGCGGGGAGGACTTCGACATGGCGATCACGACCTACCTCACCGACAGCTTCAAGAAGCAGGTCGGGATCGACCTCACGAAGGACAAGATGGCTCTGCAGAGGGTGAGGGAGGCAGCGGAGAAGGCTAAGATGGAGCTGTCCTCGTCGATGCAGACTGAGGTGAACCTTCCCTACATCTCCGCGAACGAGTCTGGTCCCCAGCACTTGCAGGAGACGATGACGAGGTCGAAGCTCGAGGGGCTCGTTGATGGGCTCATCTCTCGCACGAAGAAGCCGTGTGAGGTGTGCTTGAAGGACTCTGGTCTCTCCGTGAACGAGATCGAGGAGGTGATCCTTGTCGGTGGGATGTCCCGTATGCCCAAGGTCCAGGAGCTGGTGAAGGACATCTTCAAGCGTGAGCCCTTCAAGGGTGTGAACCCCGACGAGGTGGTCGCCATGGGGGCAGCCATCCAGGGCGGTGTCCTCAAGGGTGACGTTGGTGGTCTCCTCCTCCTTGATGTTACTCCTCTTTCTCTTGGTATGTTCAGCAAAAAAGGAACACAACAACAACAACAACAACAACAACAACAACAACAACAACAACAACAACAACAACAACAACAGGTATCGAGACCCTCGGTGGTGTGTTCACCCGTCTCATCCCCAAGAACACCACCATCCCCACGAAGAAGAGCCAGGTAAGCCAACCAATACTAATAACATAAAACATAAAAAAAAAAAAAAGAAAAAAAACTACAGGTGTTCTCGACCGCCGCTGACAACCAGAGCCAGGTCGGGATCAAGGTGCTTCAGGGAGAGAGGGAGATGGCTGCGGACAACCAGGTCCTCGGTCAGTTCGACCTGACTGGCGTTCCCCCCGCACCGCGTGGTGTTCCTCAGATCGAGGTGACGTTCGACATCGACGCGAACGGGATCTGCACCGTGTCCGGGAAGGACAAGGCGACCGGGAAGGAGCAGAACGTGCGCATCCAGTCGAGCGGTGGCCTGAACAAGGAAGAGATCGAGAGGATGATCAGGGACGCGGAGGACATGAAGGAGCAGGACACGAAGAAGAGGGAGGCTGTTGAGGCGAAGAACACAGTGGAGACACAGGTGGTTCAGGCGGAGAAGGCTCTCGAGGACTGGAAGCACGTGTCGGAGGCGGAGAAGCAGGAGGTGAAGGAGGCAGTTCAGGAGGCGAGGGACCTCTTGAACAACGAGTCCTCCTCCGCGGAGCAGCTCCAGGAGGCCACCGACAAGGTGCAGAAGCTCGTGATGGAGTGCGGGAAGAAGGACTACGAGGCCGCCGCAGCTGCCAACGCTGGCTCTTCATCCACGGTATGCCAGTGGCAAGAAAAAACTCACCTCTCAACAAAAACAGGAGAACACCACTGAGGAGCCCAAGGAGGAGAAGAAGGAAGAGGAGAAGAAGGAGGACAAGAAGGAATAAGTTTGTGGGCCACTCTTCCCTGCCTAGTGTTTCCCATCTCCCGCTTTTTTTGTTATGAAGTGCACCACTTCGCCCACTGAGACGTGACACCGATATGTGTACTACATGTCCGCCCTCTCCCTATACTTGTGCTTAATGGCACAGTTGTTTTTTTTTTCTTCTTTTTTTTTTTCATTTTCATTTTTTAAATCCCCCCCTTTGAGTTGATCATGGAGTGGAAGTATTAATCAAATAAGAGGAACCCTGAAGATTGTTAGTTGCAACAAAAAATGGTTCTCTCAGCGTACCCTATCTAGATGCTTCACCCTCCTTTAGTTTTTTTTTTTCTTTCTCCGGCTTGAAACCCCCCCTTTTTTTTAAAGAAAAGCAAAAAAAAAAAAAAAGAAGTAAACAATAGGTTTACGAACCCCTCGTATTTGCACTTTTTTTTTTTAAATGGAAGACTTTTAGAAAAAATAAAAAAAACAAAAGCTGCGCATCGGTTTATTTTCTCTTTTTTTTTTCTCTTTTTTTTTCTTTCTTTGTTTCCCTCTTTCAAATCATTCCCCGTCCCCCCCTTTTTCTTTTTTAAAACACTGCCGCATGCCATATTCGAAGACACAGAAAAAAAAAAGGGAAAAAAAGGAAACAAAACCACACACGAAAAACAAGATGACGGAACGCGTCTTGCTCCCAAGCAATGTGTCACCATCAGCGTACAAGCTAAAGCTGGAGCCTGATATGGTTAACTTTACCTTTAAGGGTTCGGTGGAGATCGATGTTGATGTGACAGAGGCAACAAAGGTGGTCGAAATGCACCAAAGGGACCTCTGTGTGTCAAGCGCTGTGTTCCAGCAGGGCGAGAAGAAAGTGGACTCCGACAGCATCACGCTGAGGAACAAGGACAAGACAATGTCAGTTCTCTTCGAGGAAGAGCTCTCAGTCGGCCCCGCTGTCCTGTCCCTCACCTTCACCGGCATTTTGAATGACCAGCTTGCCGGTTTCTACAGATCTAAGTATGTCGATGCTGATGGAAACACCAAGTACCTCGCTACTACTCAGTTTGAAGCGATCGACGCTAGGAGGTGCTTCCCTTGCTGGGATGAACCAGCAAAGAAGGCCGTTTTCACGGTGACCCTTGTGGTCCCTGCCGAGCTGATGGCCATCTCCAACATGCCTGAGAAGTCTTACATCACTGAAAACGGGAAGAAAATCGTAGAATTCCTTCCTTCCCCGAAAATGTCGACGTACCTTCTCGCCTTCTGCATCGGTGAGTTCGACTTCATCCAGGGCCTCACCAAGAACGGGACCCTCATCAGGTGCATCTCGGTTCCTGGCAAAGCGAAGAACTTGAAGTTTGCGCTCGACACGGGGATCAAGTCGCTGGAGTTTTACAACGACTTCTTCGGGATCCCGTACCCTCTCCCCAAGCTGGACATGATTGCTATCCCGGACTTCGCTGCTGGCGCCATGGAGAACTGGGGCCTCGTCACCTACCGTGAGATCGACTTGATCATCGACCCCGCCAAAGCGTCTTCCTCGCAGAAACAAAGAGTCGCCATTGTCATCACCCACGAGCTTGCTCACCAGTGGTTCGGGAACCTCGTCACCATGAAGTGGTGGGACGGCCTCTGGCTCAACGAAGGCTTCGCCAACTGGATGCAGACCTTTACCGGTGACGCCATCTTCCCTGAGTGGAAGATCTGGGAGTCATTTGTCGCCAAGGAACAAAGCAGCGCCTTGAAGCTTGACTCCCTCCGCTCATCGCACCCCATCCTCGTCCCCATCGGCCGCGCCGAGTCCGTTGAGGAAGTCTTCGACCTGATCTCCTACTGCAAGGGCGGGTCCGTCATCAGGATGATCTTCAGGCTCCTCGGCGTTGATCAATTCCGTGCTGGGCTCATCGACTACCTGAAAAAGCACTCCTACGACAACACCGAGACCACCGACCTGTGGGCGGCCTGGGAGAAGTCCTCCAACCAGCCTATCATCGAGCTGATGGACACCTGGACCCTCCAGATGGGCTACCCCCTCATCACCGTTTCTAATGTTACCAAAACTGGTGGAAAGGTATGACATTTATTGCCAAGGGCACCAACACACTTAACACATTAACAGCTCAAGTTCGACGTGGAGCAGAAGTGGTACCTGGCCGACGGGTCCGTGATGGATGGTGACAGCGACAAGAAGTGGATTGTGCCCTTGATCTTCGGGACCGAGGAGGGAGCGCACCCTCCCCAGTACATGAAGGAGAAGAAGCAGACTATCGAGCTCGAGACCAAGAGCTCCTGGGTTAAGGTGAACTACGGCCAGCACATCCCTTTGAGGGTGCAGTACCCCACCAGCATGCTCGACGAGCTCTGCAAGGCGGTGGCGACCCTCCCTGCGGAGGACAGAATTGGACTGCTCAGCGACGCAGAGTCCCTTTCGAAGTCTGGCGACCTACCCCTGACCGACTTCGTCAAGGTCCTCAACGGGTACAAGGGCGAGATGAACGACAAGGTGTGGTCTCAGCTGTCCTTGGCCCTGTCCGGGTTGAAGAGCTCCTTGTACTGCACGACTCTGAAGAACAAGGGAGAGATCAAGGAGAGGGTGGACAAGCTGATCGCGAAGCTTATTAAGCCGTGCGTGGACTCCCTTGGGTGGGACAACAGGGAAGGCGACTCCGATAACGAAAAGAAGCTGCGTTCCATCGTTCTGGGGATGCACCTCATGGTGAATGTGAAGGATGCGGAGGTTCTAAGAGAGGCCGAGGAGAGACTGGAGGCGTACAAGGCGGACAAGACGAGCCCGAAGCTGAACGCAGACGTGCGTGCATCCATCATGAAGGTTCTGGTCATCAACAAGGGAAGGAGCGCTATCGAAGAGATCAAGGCACTACACAACGCAGGGGCAGAGAGCGCGTTCAGGCTTGACGTCTACGCAGGCTTCGGGGCTGCGAAAGACGAAGCCCTCTTGAAGGAGACCCTTGAGTGGGGTTTCAGCAAAGATGTTCGCAGCCAGGACTTCATCTACATTCTGAACAACGTTGCAAGCGGTGTCATTGATAACCAGATGGTGGGCGGGGGGATCCTCTCTAAGTTCATCGAGAAGAACTACGAAAGGGTCTACAACCTTATCGGCGCAGTTTCCGCCATGATGTTCTCTGGTGTCTTGAAGTCCACCTTCGTCGGTCTTGCTACCGAAGATCAGCTCAAATTCATGAAAGACTTCTGGGAGTCTAAGAAGCTATTCCACCTTGAGAAGGCACTGAACCAGTCGATCGAGTCCGTCCAGAACAGGATGAAGACAGCCTCTGCCTTCGCTTCATCCGATCTTGCAACCCCCGCATTCTGGGACAAACTTGACTAATTTCTCTCTTCTTTTTCCCTGCTGACAAACGTATGCCCCCTTATTTTATTTTTCCAGTGTCACTTAGCTCCACAGCGGACTTTTTTTTTTATTATTATTAATTAAAAAAAAAAATGAAAAAAGCCCCCCTGTTTTTTGTTTTTCTTCTGTCCTAATGGGTTTTTCTTTTTTTTTTTTTACACGATGACGGGAAGGGGGAGGTGCCCTTTAAGGGGCTTAGAGGCTTTTCCCCTATTTTCTTTGAGTTTTTTAAAGGGTTGCTCTGATTGTGCTGTCAAAAATAAGTTCCCCCCCTCCCCCTTGCCTTTTTTAAATATACGGACTTGGCTGGGTAACAGTGCTCTGCGGATGATGAGGACAACACTTGGAAGAGGTGCAAGGTGAGGTCGAAACTGAGATTAAATTGCATTTATTTTCAAGCCCGCTCGGTTTTTAACAATATTTTCTTCTTTTTTTTTTCTTTCTTTCTTCTTATTAAAACTTTTATTTTGCATCCCGAACATTGTTGCGCTTGCCCAAAGAAAGGAGAAAAAAGTGATCGCTGTCCGCCTCGCGTACTCCTTGTTCCGGTGCCTCTTGCTGCGCCTGATTATCTCAGCTCGCAGCCCTACCCCTAAGCTCAGCCATCGCCGTGTAAATCTCGTCGTTACAAGACCAATCCTGGGGGGTCGGGCCTCTTCAGTCCATAGCTTCAGGCCGGTGTTCCAGCGTCACAGTTAGCGGTCGATGTGATGGTACGCCTATGTCTTCAGTAACACAGGATACAGCGCTGCAGCAGCGTTCATCAAGATGTAGTCGGGTCTCGTGGCTGCAACGGCAGTAACGTAGGTAGGGCTTGGGTCTCTCTCTTGATGTCTTGCAAACATCGCGGAAGCGTCCACCCAGTGTGTGTCAAGCGCATATCCGCAATCGGTTTAGAATCGTGCAAAGTAAGGTCTCGCGAGCAGCGACTCCAACCTTCGATTGCCCTTCTTCAGCCACACTTCGTCACCGCCTTAGAATGGAAGTTTGATGCAGAACCTTTTTGCCCCCATACACCACGCAGGTCTTATATCAACAAAAACTAAATTAAAATGATGCGCAACAGCTTTCTGGCTGCGACCCGCAGGGGGTACTGCAGCAAGGTGACCGGGCACGTGATCGGGATCGACCTTGGGACAACGAACTCGTGCGTGGCGATCATGGAGGGGTCTGCACCGCGTGTGATCGAGAACAGCGAGGGTTTCAGGACGACGCCGTCCGTCGTGGCGTTCAAGGGGTCTGAGAGGCTGGTGGGTCTGGCGGCGAAGAGGCAGTCGGTGACGAACCCAGCGAACACCTTCTACGCTGTCAAGCGTTTGATCGGAAGGGGCTACGACGACAAGGAGACGAAGGAGGACCAGAAGCAGGTCCCGTTCAAGATCACGAGGGCCGGAAACGGAGACGCGTGGGTTCAGGACAGCAACGGGAAGGAGTACAGCCCGAGCCAGATCGGTTCGTTCGTGCTTGAGAAGATGAAGGAGACGGCGGAGGGCCACGTGGGGTCGTCTGTCCCCAACGCGGTGATCACGGTTCCCGCCTACTTCAACGACTCGCAGAGGCAGGCGACGAAGGACGCTGGGAGCATCGCGAAGCTGAACGTGACCCGTATCATCAACGAGCCTACGGCGGCGGCCCTCGCCTACGGAATGGACAAGAGCGGGGAGGACAAGGTGGTCGCTGTGTACGACCTTGGGGGTGGTACCTTCGACGTGTCGATCTTGGAGGTGAGCGGTGGGGTGTTCGAGGTGAAGGCGACCAACGGTGACACCTTCCTCGGCGGGGAGGACTTCGACATGGCGATCACGACCTACCTCACCGACAGCTTCAAGAAGCAGGTCGGGATCGACCTCACGAAGGACAAGATGGCTCTGCAGAGGGTGAGGGAGGCAGCGGAGAAGGCTAAGATGGAGCTGTCCTCGTCGATGCAGACTGAGGTGAACCTTCCCTACATCTCCGCGAACGAGTCTGGTCCCCAGCACTTGCAGGAGACGATGACGAGGTCGAAGCTCGAGGGGCTCGTTGATGGGCTCATCTCTCGCACGAAGAAGCCGTGTGAGGTGTGCTTGAAGGACTCTGGTCTCTCCGTGAACGAGATCGAGGAGGTGATCCTTGTCGGTGGGATGTCCCGTATGCCCAAGGTCCAGGAGCTGGTGAAGGACATCTTCAAGCGTGAGCCCTTCAAGGGTGTGAACCCCGACGAGGTGGTCGCCATGGGGGCAGCCATCCAGGGCGGTGTCCTCAAGGGTGACGTTGGTGGTCTCCTCCTCCTTGATGTTACTCCTCTTTCTCTTGGTATGTTCAGCAAAAAAGGAACACAACAACAACAACAACAACAACAACAACAACAACAACAACAACAACAACAACAACAACAACAACAACAACAACAACAACAACAACAACAACAACAACAGGTATCGAGACCCTCGGTGGTGTGTTCACCCGTCTCATCCCCAAGAACACCACCATCCCCACGAAGAAGAGCCAGGTAAGCCAACCAATACTAATAACATAAAACATAAAAAAAAAAAAAAGAAAAAAAACTACAGGTGTTCTCGACCGCCGCTGACAACCAGAGCCAGGTCGGGATCAAGGTGCTTCAGGGAGAGAGGGAGATGGCTGCGGACAACCAGGTCCTCGGTCAGTTCGACCTGACTGGCGTTCCCCCCGCACCGCGTGGTGTTCCTCAGATCGAGGTGACGTTCGACATCGACGCGAACGGGATCTGCACCGTGTCCGGGAAGGACAAGGCGACCGGGAAGGAGCAGAACGTGCGCATCCAGTCGAGCGGTGGCCTGAACAAGGAAGAGATCGAGAGGATGATCAGGGACGCGGAGGACATGAAGGAGCAGGACACGAAGAAGAGGGAGGCTGTTGAGGCGAAGAACACAGTGGAGACACAGGTGGTTCAGGCGGAGAAGGCTCTCGAGGACTGGAAGCACGTGTCGGAGGCGGAGAAGCAGGAGGTGAAGGAGGCAGTTCAGGAGGCGAGGGACCTCTTGAACAACGAGTCCTCCTCCGCGGAGCAGCTCCAGGAGGCCACCGACAAGGTGCAGAAGCTCGTGATGGAGTGCGGGAAGAAGGACTACGAGGCCGCCGCAGCTGCCAACGCTGGCTCTTCATCCACGGTATGCCAGTGGCAAGAAAAAACTCACCTCTCAACAAAAACAGGAGAACACCACTGAGGAGCCCAAGGAGGAGAAGAAGGAAGAGGAGAAGAAGGAGGACAAGAAGGAATGAGCAAGATGCCATTCACCGGAATCTTTCAGTGCCCAGCACCCAGACTGCTAGTTTTGATCATTTCCCCCTTGCAATATGGTTAATGCCAATTGCAAATTGACTTTTTGGATTAATCCTCTGAGCTATTGCAATATAGCTCACCCCCTTTTCTGATTTTAGTTTTGCACTCCTTTTATTTTTCGTTTGAAGGCTGCAGCCAGCGGCTTTAAGAGCTTTGTCTTTGTTTTGCTTCTTCATTTTCACTTCCTCCCTGTTTTCTTTATGTTCCTGTCTTTAGCCAACCTTGCTTCCTTTAACACACAAAACAGACATATCTTATTTTCTAAAAAAAGAAAAAAAAGATGGCGCAGGTAATTGTCGTGGGAGGTGGTCTGGCTGGTCTGAGCGCGTGCCACACGGTGCTGGAGAGGGGGGCGAACGTGTTGCTGCTGGAGAAGCTGTCGTTCTGCGGGGGGAACTCGACGAAGGCGACGAGCGGGATCAACGGGGCGCTGACGAGGACGCAGCAGCGGCTCGGGGTCGGAGACACTGTGGACGCGTTCCTGAAGGACACGGCGGACGCGGCGATCAAGGGGGCTCCTCCGGCGGAGGCGGCGAAGAAGCAGGCGGAGATGGAGGGGAAGGACAGCTTGGACCCTGCGGTGAACCCGTACCTGGAGACGAACAAGAGGCTCGTGTACGACTCTGCTCCGGGGATCGAGTGGCTGATTGAGAAGTTCGGGCTGGACTTGTCGCTGGTGGGGCGGCTCGGGGGCCACACCTTTCCGCGCACGCACAGGGGGAAGCAGAAGTTCCCTGGGATGACGATCACCTACGCCTTGTTGGAGAAGCTGGAGGAGGTGATGGCGGCGGCGCCGGAGCGGGTGCAGATCCTGACGAAGACGCGGGCGACGGAGCTCCTGAAGAACGGGGCCGGGGAGGTGATCGGGTGCAGGTACGAGCGGGAGGGGAAGGAGGGGACGGCGATGGGTCCCGTGGTGCTGACGACGGGGGGCTTCGGCGCGGACTTTACGGCGAACAGCTTGTTGGCGCAGCTGCGCCCGGAGTACATGGAGCTCCCGACCACAAACGGGGTACACTGCACCGGGGACGGGATCAAGATGGCGCAGGCGGTGGGGGGGTCGACCGTGGACCTCGACATGGTGCAGATCCACCCGACGGCGCTGGTGCACCCGAACGAGCCGGATGCGAAGGTGAAGTTCCTGGCGGCGGAGGCGCTCCGTGGGGCGGGAGGGATCTTCCTCGACAAGAACGGGGACCGCTTCGTGGACGAGCTGCAGAAGAGGGACTACGTGACGGGGGCGATGTGGGCGCACGACAAGGGACCCTACAGGCTCGTTTTGAACGGGGCCTCGTCGAAGTCCATCGAGTGGCACTGCCTCCACTACGCGGGGAGGGGGCTGATGAAGAAGTACGTCGGGGCAGAGGCCCTCGCTCAGGACATGGGGGTCTCCGTGGAGAAGATCAGGGAGACCTTCGACGACTTCAACAAGGCGGCGGAGCAGAAGAGCGACCGGTTCGGAAGGAAGTTCTTCGTGAACCTCCCGCTCGTGACGGACGACACCTTCTACGTGGGGATCGTGACCCCCGTGATCCACTACACCTTGGGGGGACTGAAGGTGAACGCGGAGGCGGAGGTTCTGAAGGAGGACGGCTCCATCCTCCCGGGAGTGTTCGCCGGCGGCGAGGTGGCGGGCGGGATCCACGGGAAGAACCGTCTCGGGGGTTCCTCCCTCCTCGACTGCGTCGTCTACGGAAGGGTCAGCGGGGCCTCTGCCGCCACCTACCTCACCACGCAGCTCACCAAAAACGGAGGAGGAAGCGGTACAGGTGCTGGCTCAGCCGTGAACCTCACGGTGGACCCCGTCACGAAGAGCGTCACCATCAACTTCGGCGAGGGCACCGCAACCTCCTCCTCATCATCATCCTCATCCTCCGCTGTCGAAGGGGCAACCGGAGCGATCCCCAGGGACACCCAGTACGACTTCGATGGGAAAGGAGACGACGACAAGAAGGAGTCTTCTTCTTCGAAGACAGGAGGCGAGTACACCTTGGAAGAGGTGGCGGCACACACGAAGGACACCGACTGCTGGGTCGTCGTGAACGGGAGGGTCCTGGACGTCACAGCCTTCCTCGCAGAGCACCCCGGTGGGAAGGAGGCCATCATGCTCTACGCCGGCAAGGACGCAACAGAGGAGTTCAACATGATGCACTCCGAGTCCTACATCGACAAGTACGCCCCCCAGACAGTCATCGGAAAGCTCAAGGGCTCCGCAAAGCTCTGAGCACACTATGAAAAGCACGACTTGAGCACCTCGGACACTTAATCACTAGCTGACATGGGGAGATCTCTCTTGTGGTGCCTGTGGTTAAGCTGATGAGGATATCTTGTCTCGTCTCCCCCTCCCCCCCTTTTTTTCCATCCGCGAATGTATGCGTTTTGTTAATGAAACCATGCAACGAATACTCTATCGTTACATCAACAAGGTTGATGTTCTTTTTTTTTTTTCAAATTTGACTTTATTGTCCCATTCAACTAAAAAGAGAATAAGAGGAAAGCTCTGAGCACGCTACTGAAATACTAGCAAAATGTTCGTCACCAGGAATTTATTTTGCGTGAAGTAAAGTGATGAGAATACCTTTTATTGTCCTTCTGTTCCTCATCGCGCGCATTTTCTTTCTTTCTTTCTTTTTTCAATTGTCTTTTATGAAGCATGTGGACCTTGTTGTGTTTTCCCCATTCGTTCATTTCGATTTGATTTGAAAATATTTTTTTCTTCTTTACTTCTCGCCTTCTACGACCGATAAAACTGGGACTAAGCTGCATGCATTTGAGGTTGTATGTCCTTTTCCCGTTCCCACCTCCCTGTTTTTTTTTTTTTTTTTCTTATGCTTCTTGACTACGCCCCCCCCCCTTTTTTTTGCAAAGATAAAAAGTAGGGAAGATAAAAAAAAAAGGGTAGAGAAGAGGGGGAAAAAACCCACCAGTTTCTTTCCCCTTCCTCTCGCCGTCCTAATTTTTTTTCCATTTTTTTTTTTTTTTTTTTTCCATATTGGACCTTCACCGTTTCTTTATTTCCCTACCCCAAGTTTATGCAAAAAAAAAAAAAAAAAAAAAAGGGGGGGGAATGTCAAGACGCTATTTCATTCATTTTTTTTTCTTTCTCAAAGGGTGTCCTGCGCAGTCCGTCATTTTTCTTCTGATGCTAAGGTGGTGGTGTAAGTCTTTGGCGTCTTCTCCACTTTGTGGATGTTGTCCTGCCGTCCAAGTCACACGGCCGGGGGGGGAAAAAATACAGCTAAGTAAAAGAGAGAAGAAAAATGCCTGCCTCCTCGCAGAAGTCCGTTCCCAGGCCAGTAGGCAGGAAGCCAGCAAAGCCAGAGAAGATGACGAAGGCGAGTAAGATAAAGCAGGCAAAGGATGCTGTTAAGGTCACACGGCTTAGAAAGACCAAGCAGTACACCTCTTACACGCGGTACGTGCACAAACTCGTTAGGTCTATTGAGAACAAGGCAGGTAAGACGCGCATTACTGCAAAGGGAATGGGCATCATGGATTCCCTAATTCATGATCTCTTTGACAGACTAGCGTGCGAGGCAGGGCGCCTTGCAACGCACGCCAATATGGCCACAATGAGCTCACGCGCAATCATGGCCGCGGTTAAGCTGCACTACCCCAAAGAGCTTGCCAGCCATGCTCTCGCCGCGGGAGCAGCTGCAGTGGGAAACTACGAGCAGGCCAAGAGAGGTAGGGGCAAGAAACGGAAATAGATGAAACGAAAAGAACAGAAAAACGGTTTTTTGTTTCTTCCTTTTTTTTTTTTTTTTTTTCTTTCTCCATGCACTGCCCCCCACCCACAGTGCATGGGCGATGTTGGTCGCCGTCCTTTTTTTTCCCCCCCTTTTTTTTTTCCCTTTTAATTCACCGTTATTTTCTTTTTGGTTCCTCGTACAACTGTTACGTTCTCCCCCCTCCCCACTTTTTATATTTCCTCCTCTTTCTTATCCCTTTCCCTACAAAACAGCACCGTAAAAAAGAAAACAAAACCAAGGGAATCACGCATAAGCTAAAATGCCAGTCCAGCCCGAATAATGGAGGGACCAAGGTCCAGGCCGACGGAGGCTGTCCTGACTTTCCCTGTGGGGGGGGTAGGGAACAGTCCGAAGAGTGATTGCGCGAAGAGGGTGAGCTTACCTGCAGCTGTCTTCTGACGGAGGTGATAAGTACCGCACATCTGAGCGCTAATGCTCGCATGACGAAGAAGGAAGGGGGACATCAAGCCCCGCCGCGGCGGTATGGTCGCGGAGCCATGCTGAAGAAGAAGGATTAGAAGAGAGAGAGGAGTAAATAGCTCTCCTCCATATTTTTTTTGTACCTTCCTCCTTTCTTTGTATCCCGCCCTGTTTCGCAGTTAGTGGTGTTGCTTCGCACCAACTTTGTAGAATTTATTTTGTTCTGACTCCCCCCCTTTTTTTTCCTCCGTAAATATATAGCCACAACAGCTAACAACATCAACAACAACATGACCCACGGAAAGATGCTCGCAGTGATGGCACTTGCCTTTGCGGGGACTGCGGCCGAGAACAGGATGAGCGGGACTCAAGAAGGCTCGTGTGACACCTTTATGTGTCTTGGTGCGGAGAAGGTGAACGGGCGTTGCGTGCGAGCTGATGGAGAGAGCTGCACGATCCCCTGTGGTGGTACCAACAGCGCGGACGACTGCATCTTGTCCCTTTCGAAGGCGGGCTTCGGGACAGGCCTCTCGCTTCCAGCGGGGCTTGAAATCAACCCCGACCCCAGTGCCCCCAGCAGCGGGACCAAGGCAACACGTATCATCGAAGGGATGAAGGGCTTCACCGACATGGATGACTCGAGGTTCTCCAACTTCCCCCCCACGATGATCGGGAGGTGGGGACAGGTCCCAACTGTCCGCACTGAGGCAGGTTACGAGATGCACATGGACTGTGTGACCGGCTACGGTGGTGAAGGGAAGATGTGTGACCATTTCGTGATGGTGTACAGCTGCCCCCCTTGCCAGTACGAGGACGGTGGGAACATCCAGGCGATCCTCCTCGCTGACGGGTTCACCCCCTACCGCTGTGGGACGGTGATGGACTTGGACGTGAATGTGGACAGCCACCTTCACAACCTTGTTATCTACCACAAGCTCGCGGCGGAGGGTGAGACCGATGTGGTGAAGGCACCCAAGCTTATGGAGTTCACCTTCTTCGCCTACTCACCCGCCACCGCGAACTGCGCCTCTTACGGCGACGAGGACTCTTGCTGGAACACTCTCCCTGGTGAGTGTGCTTGGCAGAACGGGGAGTGCCAGAGGCACTTGTGCAAAAAGCCCCACAAGCCCCGTGGTCCCTGGCCTGTTCAGAACAGGTGCCGTGTGTGCCCCCATGACCCCTCTGAGGACAGGTTCATCCCTGCCATCAAGAAGTGAGAATCTAAGAGTGAGTTGAAGAAGATACTCTTCCTCTCTTAGAAACCCATCTTGATGCTTCTTTCCTATTTACACCTCTCTGAACTAAACTATATGAATACACTAATCGTCAGCTGCCATGGTAGCTCGGAGTGACCTCCCTCCGTGTCCAGCGTGACTCAAGAAATAAAGAAAAAAAAAGCAAAATGCCAGACATCCCTCCTCTTCCCGTCTGGTGTCCGTAGGGGTGCACTCGTCCCCCATTTTAGCACATCCCCCTTGATCCTCTTCCTCTCTGTTTCCTCGATATCGAAGTTACCTATTCTTCTTTTATGATCTCTCTTTATTAAACCCCCCCCCCCCCCCCCCCTCGCCACTGGTGACAATAGGTGGTTGGGAATTTCCCTTTTGAGGTATCATTTATCTTTTTTTTTTTTTTTTTAGAACGCATCCACACCAGTAAGGGCATAGCGCCCCTCATCCCAGCTGCGTCAGTAGTTTCTGTCCACTCCCTACGCACGTTGGGTTACTACAACAGCTCCGTAAGGGGCTACTCCTCGGTATCGCCTCCCCGGTGACCCGCCACATCCTTGAGAGACAACTGTACAATTGTGTCCTTCCGACCAACTCGGTTGAGGGTTTTATACCTAAGGTACCGAGGAGGGTGGACAAGGGGCCGAAGGCCACACCACAGCAGAAAGGTTCGATCAAGAGATAGATTGAGACTCTTCAGGTGTCCTGTCACATACCGCAGGTACCCTTAAATGTCTCTTTTTCTTTTTTTTACCAATCATGTTTCAGAGAATTTCACGTGAGGTTTTTGTTGGCGTAAAAAGCTGTACTCCTTTTTCCAAAAGATCATGTGATTGTACCTGCCTTGGCCACCTTGCTGACTACACTGTTACACGTTGTTTGGACATCCAGCCACCTGCCCTCCCAGTTTACTGCGTAAAATGGCATTGCTGACCCCTTTTCTGAAGAAACTAGTCGAACTCCTACCAGTGGCAATGGATTATTTCAGTATTATTACAAGCTTCCAGCGCTGTCATAAAACTGTGGATCTGTCTGCTCTGACCACAAGAAAGTGCTCTGTTGCATTGGTCCTGACTGAAACACTGAAGAAGTAATTTGAAGATATATGCGCCTGCTAGGCAGCGTGGTAGCAAGAGCGTCCCGGCACCGCCACCGAGGATGCTGCTCGTGTGTTCCTTGGTGGCTGAAAGGCTCCTGAGGTCGTGGAATTGCCTTGATTTTTGAAATCCTTTTCAATACTCACCGAGCATCCCTCAGCCTCAGCCTCAGCCTCCTTAACTGCTTCGAGATAGTGTCTATCAGCATTCTGGAATACAAATCACAGTTCTCTACAACTACAACAACATGACCCACGGAAAGATGCTCGCAGTGATGGCACTTGCCTTTGCAGGGAGTGCAGCTGGGAACGGGATGAGCGGGACTCAAGAAGGCTCGTGTGACAGTTACATGTGTCTTGGTGCGAAGAGGGTGAACGGGCGTTGCGTGCGAGACGACGGTCAGAGCTGCAGGATCCCCTGTGGTGGGAGCAGTGGTGTCAGCAGCGCGGACGACTGCATCATGTCCAACCCGAATGCAGGTTTCGGAGTGGGTCATGAGATCAACCCCGACCCCAGTGCCCCCAGCAGCGGGACCAAGGCAACACGCATCATCAACGGGATGAAGGGTTTCACCGACATGGACGACTCGAGGTTCTACAACTTCCCCCCCACGATGATCGGGAGGTGGGGACAGGTTCCTTCTGTTCGCACGAAGGAGAACTACGAGATGCACATGGACTGTGTGACCGGGTTTGGTGGTGTGGGGAAGATGTGTGACCACTTCGTGATGGTGTACAGCTGCCCCCCTTGCCAGTACGAGGACGGTGGGAACATCCAGGCGATCCTCCTCGCTGACGGGTTCACCCCCTACCGCTGTGGGACGGTGATGGACTTGGACGTGAATGTGGACAGCCACCTTCACAACCTTGTTATCTACCACAAGCTCGCGGCGGAGGGTACAACCGATGTGGTGAAGGCACCCAAGCTTATGGCGTTCACTTTCTTCGCCTACTCACCCGCCACTGCGAACTGCGCCTCTTACGGCGACGAGGACTCTTGCTGGAACACTCTCCCTGGTGAGTGTGCTTGGCAGAACGGGGAGTGCCAGAGGCACATGTGCCCCAAGCCCAGCAAGCCTCACGGCCCTTGGAACGTGCAGGACAGGTGCCGTGTGTGCCCCCACGACCCCTCTGAGAACAGGTTCATCCCTGCCATCAAGCCGTAAGCTGGGTGGTATCAAGACCAACCTATGAGAGCAGACAAACAACCTCATTCATTTCATCCTCTGAATCCACTTTTCAAAACCTCTTTCCTATTTTTCCTCTCTTTTCTATGACTACAAACATCATACGTCAGCTGTGTTACGGAAGCTGGAGTGAGCTCCCTCCGTTCAGCATGACTCAGCAGATTGAAGATCTATGACAAATTTAATATTCAAAAAAAAGGTTCTCGGGCACAATCTGCCCACAATCCGTAGGGGTGCAATCGTCCCCCATTTCTTTTGTTATGAACAATATCGGTTTTCTAAACTTTAAAAAAAAAATCAATATCTCGGGCAGGCCCTCTCCCTGCCCGCAGTCCGTTGGGGTGCACTCGTCCCCCACTCCTCTTTTGTTTCCCCTTTTGATTATTCCCTCTCTGTTTCTCGATATTCGAAGTTACTCTTTTATATACACAAATATTATATTAACGAACGAAAGATCGGTCAATGCAACAACCATCAGTTTTCACACACAACAACAACACAACAACAACATGACCCACGGAAAGATGCTCGCAGTGATGGCACTTGCCTTTGCAGGGAGTGCAGCTGGGAACGGGATGAGCGGGACTCAAGAAGGCTCGTGTGACACCTTCACCTGTCTTGGTGCGAAGAGGGTGAACGGGCGTTGCGTGCGAGACGACGGTCAGAGCTGCAGGATCCCCTGTGGTGGGAGCAGTGGTGTCAGCAGCGCGGACGACTGCATCGTGTCCAACCCGAATGCAGGTTTCGGAGTGGGTCATGAGATCAACCCCGACCCCAGTGCCCCCAGCAGCGGGACCAAGGCAACACGCATCATCAACGGGATGAAGGGTTTCACCGACATGGACGACTCGAGGTTCTACAACTTCCCCCCCACGATGATCGGGAGGTGGGGACAGGTTCCTTCTGTTCGCACGAAGGAGAACTACGAGATGCACATGGACTGTGTGACCGGGTTTGGTGGTGTGGGGAAGATGTGTGACCACTTCGTGATGGTGTACAGCTGCCCCCCTTGCCAGTACGAGGACGGTGGGAACATCCAGGCGATCCTCCTCGCTGACGGGTTCACCCCCTACCGCTGTGGGACGGTGATGGACTTGGACGTGAATGTGGACAGCCACCTTCACAACCTTGTTATCTACCACAAGCTCGCGGCGGAGGGTACAACCGATGTGGTGAAGGCACCTGAGCTCATGGCGTTCACCTTCTTCGCCTACTCACCCGCCACTGCGAACTGCGCCTCTTACGGCGACGAAGACTCTTGCTGGAACACTCTCCCTGGTGAGTGTGCTTGGCAGAACGGGGAGTGCCAGAGGCACATGTGCCCCAAGCCCAGCAAGCCTCACGGCCCTTGGAACGTGCAGGACAGGTGCCGTGTGTGCCCCCATGACCCCTCTGAGGACAGGTTCATCCCTGCCATCAAGCCGTAAGCTGGGTGGTATCAGGACCAACGCAGGGTCAAGGCGGCGTCCTTGCCATCTTGGAGACATCGTAGTCCACAACGAACCTCATTCATTTCATCATTCTTCTGAATTCACTTTCTTTCCTATCTTTCCTCTCTTTTCTATAACCACATACATCTTAGGTCAGCTGTGTTACGGAAGCTGGAGTGAGCTCCCTCCGTTCAGCATGACTCAACAGATTGAAGGACACACTTTCTAAAAAAAATTAGCTCATCGGGCAGGTCCTCTGCCCGTAGTCCGTTGGGGTGCATTCGTCCCCCTTTTCTTATTTCTGTTATTAAGAGCAATATTACTTTAAAAAAAAAAATCAATATCTCGGGCAGGCCCTCTCCCTGCCCGCAGTCCGTTGGGGTGCACTCGTCCCCCACTTCTCTATTTGTTTCCCCTTTTGATTATTCCTCTCTGTTTCTCGATATTCGAAGCTACTCTTTATAGTATACTAGTCCCAACGAAAGATCGGTCAATAGAACAACCAACAGTTTTCACACACAACAACAACACAACAACAACATGACCCACGGAAAGATGCTCGCAGTGATGGCACTTGCCTTTGCAGGGAGTGCAGCTGGGAACGGGATGAGCGGGACTCAAGAAGGCTCGTGCGACAGTTACATGTGTCTTGGTGGTGCGAAGAGGGTGAACGGTCGATGTGTGCGAGCTGATGGGGAGAGCTGCAGGATCCCCTGTGGTGGGAGCAGTGGTGTCAGCAGCGCGGACGACTGCATCATGTCCAACCCGAATGCCGGTTTTGGAGTGGGGCACCAGATCAACCCCGACCCCAGTGCCCCCAGCAGCGGGACCAAGGTGACACGTATCCTTGACGGGATGAAGGGCTACATCGACATGGACGACTCGAGGTTCTACAACTTCCCCCCCACGATGATCGGGAGGTGGGGACAGGTTCCTTCTGTTCGCACGAAGGAGAACTACGAGATGCACATGGACTGTGTGACCGGGTTTGGTGGTGTGGGGAAGATGTGTGACCACTTCGTGATGGTGTACAGCTGCCCCCCTTGCCAGTACGAGGACGGTGGGAACATCGAAGCGATCCTCCTCGCTGACGGGTTCACCCCCTACCGCTGTGGGACGGTGATGGACTTGGACGTGAATGTGGACAGCCACCTTCACAACCTTGTTATCTACCACAAGCTCGCGGCGGAGGGTACAACCGATGTGGTGAAGGCACCTGAGCTCATGGCGTTCACTTTCTTCGCCTACTCACCCGCCACTGCGAACTGCGCCTCTTACGGCGACGAGGACTCTTGCTGGAACACTCTCCCTGGTGAGTGTGCTTGGCAGAACGGGGAGTGCCAGAGGCACATGTGCCCCAAGCCCCACAAGCCCCACGGTCCCTGGCCTGTTCAGAACAGGTGCCGTGTGTGCCCCCACGACCCCTCTGAGAACAGGTTCATCCCTGCCATCAAGCCGTAAGCTGGGTTTGTTTTTAGTAAACTAGAAGGTTCCTCTTGTTCGAAGCAGTACATAGTCAGTACTTCATTGTAAGCATGACAGCTACGTTCAAGGGAAGCTTCTATCATTCGAGGGGTGATATCGCGAGAAAGTGTTTTCGTGAAATGTACCTTGATTCCAAAGAGAAAAAAAAAAAGAAAAAAAAAAAAAAAAAAAAGACCATACAAACATTAAAGTATTTTCCGTGAAGTAGGAGGCCATGGGAGAGCTACTCCTGTGACATCCTACAACACGGCGGATTCACTATCCAAAGTGGGAAATGTATTCCCCGACTTTTTTATTTATTTAAACAACAGGGCGCCGCCAGTACCGGCCTCCTTTAACTCATATATTATTTATTCCTCTCTGTTTCTCGATATTCGAAGCTACTCTTTATATTATATTAGTCCCAACGAAAGATCGGTCAATAGAACAACCAACAGTTTTCACACACAACAACTACACACAACAACAACATGACCCACGGAAAGATGCTCGCAGTGATGGCACTTGCCTTTGCAGGGAGTGCAGCTGGGAACGGGATGAGCGGGACTCAAGAAGGCTCGTGCGACAGTTACATGTGTCTTGGTGGTGCGAAGAGGGTGAACGGTCGATGTGTGCGAGCTGATGGAGAGAGCTGCAGGATCCCCTGTGGTGGGAGCAGTGGTGTCAGCAGCGCGGACGACTGCATCATGTCCAACCCGAATGCAGGTTTCGGAGTGGGGCACCAGATCAACCCCGACCCCAGTGCCCCCAGCAGCGGGACCAAGGTGACACGTATCCTTGACGGGATGAAGGGCTTCATCGACATGGACGACTCGAGGTTCTACAACTTCCCCCCCACGATGATCGGGAGGTGGGGACAGGTTCCTTCTGTTCGCACGAAGGAGAACTACGAGATGCACATGGACTGTGTGACCGGGTTTGGTGGTGTGGGGAAGATGTGTGACCACTTCGTGATGGTGTACAGCTGCCCCCCTTGCCAGTACGAGGACGGTGGGAACATCGAAGCGATCCTCCTCGCTGACGGGTTCACCCCCTACCGCTGTGGGACGGTGATGGACTTGGACGTGAATGTGGACAGCCACCTTCACAACCTTGTTATCTACCACAAGCTCGCGGCGGAGGGTACAACCGATGTGGTGAAGGCACCTGAGCTCATGGCGTTCACTTTCTTCGCCTACTCACCCGCCACCGCGAACTGCGCCTCTTACGGCGACGAGGACTCTTGCTGGAACACTCTCCCTGGTGAGTGTGCTTGGCAGAACGGGGAGTGCCAGAGGCACATGTGCCCCAAGCCCCACAAGCCCCACGGTCCCTGGCCTGTTCAGAACAGGTGCCGTGTGTGCCCCCACGACCCCTCTGAGAACAGGTTCATCCCTGCCATCAAGCCGTAAGCTGGGTGGTATCAAGGCCAACGCATGAGCAGGGTCAAGATTCATTGCATTGGAAGACAACCTCATTCATTTCATCATTCCTCTGAATCCACTTTTCAAAACCTCTTTCCTATTTTCCCTCTCTTTTCTATGACTACGTACATCTTAGGTCAGCTGTGTTACGGAAGCTGGAGTGAGCTCCCTCCGTTCAGCATGACTCAACAGATTGAAGATCAGTGACAATTTAATATTCAAAAAAAGGTTCTCGGGCACAATTTGCCCACAATCCGTAGGGGTGCATTCGTCCCCCTTTTCTCTTTTGTTATGAACAATATCGGTTTTCTAAACTAAAAAAAAAAAAAAAAAAATCAGTGTCTCGGGCAGGCCCTCTCCCTGCCCGCAGTCCGTTGGGGTGCACTCGTCCCCCACTTCTCTATTTGTTTCCCCTTTTGATTATTCCTCTCTGTTTCTCGATATTCGAAGTTACTCTTTTATATATACAAATATTATATTAATCCCAATGAAAGATCGGTCAATGCAACATAGAACAACCAACAGTTTTCACACACAACACAACAACAACATGACCCACGGAAAGATGCTCGCAGTGATGGCACTTGCCTTTGCAGGGAGTGCAGCTGGGAACGGGATGAGCGGGACTCAAGAAGGCTCGTGCGACAGTTACATGTGTCTTGGTGGTGCGAAGAGGGTGAACGGTCGATGTGTGCGAGCTGATGGAGAGAGCTGCAGGATCCCCTGTGGTGGGAGCAGTGGTGTCAGCAGCGCGGACGACTGCATCATGTCCAACCCGAATGCCGGTTTTGGAGTGGGGCACCAGATCAACCCCGACCCCAGTGCCCCCAGCAGCGGGACCAAGGTGACACGTATCCTTGACGGGATGAAGGGCTACATCGACATGGACGACTCGAGGTTCTACAACTTCCCCCCCACGATGATCGGGAGGTGGGGACAGGTTCCTTCTGTTCGCACGAAGGAGAACTACGAGATGCACATGGACTGTGTGACCGGGTTTGGTGGTGTGGGGAAGATGTGTGACCACTTCGTGATGGTGTACAGCTGCCCCCCTTGCCAGTACGAGGACGGTGGGAACATCGAAGCGATCCTCCTCGCTGACGGGTTCACCCCCTACCGCTGTGGGACGGTGATGGACTTGGACGTGAATGTGGACAGCCACCTTCACAACCTTGTTATCTACCACAAGCTCGCGGCGGAGGGTACAACCGATGTGGTGAAGGCACCTGAGCTCATGGCGTTCACTTTCTTCGCCTACTCACCCGCCACTGCGAACTGCGCCTCTTACGGCGACGAGGACTCTTGCTGGAACACTCTCCCTGGTGAGTGTGCTTGGCAGAACGGGGAGTGCCAGAGGCACATGTGCCCCAAGCCCCACAAGCCCCACGGTCCCTGGCCTGTTCAGGACAGGTGCCGTGTGTGCCCCCACGACCCCTCTGAGGACAGGTTCATCCCTGCCATCAAGCCATGAGCAAGTCAAGGCATCGCAACTAGAAAGAGGACAATCAGTCTTCTTTCTTTATAACAAACAACTATGAACATTCATGTCAGCTGTGCCGCTGGGAGTGTTATCTCCTCAATATACAGCTGACCTCTGAAATACAAACAAGCTATTCCGGACCAGCCCCCTCCCTGTGTCCGATGTCCGTAAGAATGGGGTGCACATCGTCCCCCGTTCCCCCTTTTTGTTTCCCCATTACTTCCATTCCCTCTCGCCATCTAGTTATTAGTGTATTATTTCATCGTGATCGGATGGGTAAGGGGTAAGAATTTATGTTTAGCTCCAGAAGGTCATTGTTGTTTTGCACCTGATAACGTCCCAAAATACCTGGCCGGACGCCATGCCGTGGAACCATGGCGGCCTCTAAATAGTGACAAAAGAAGAACACTCAGTTTGTTGAAGAGGTTTTAAAAAGAAAAAGCCACGCCCCTTCCTTGAAACAGTTTCCACTGCATAACATGAAATCGAAGAGAGCACCTAAAAAAGCACCGAAAACGTCGGGTAAGCGGAAAGACAAACCAAGGAATGTGCAAAAAGGAACGGAAACAGCCACCATGGCTTACCGGTGTGTTCCTGTAGCGGAGCTACTAAACTTGAAAGAGATGTCAAGGGAACTCGAGCAAAGAGTAAAAACCGTCGTCGAAAAAGGCTATTCTGTAAGACGACACCTCACAAAAGGGGACATTAAACGCCTTTGTTTAAAGGCTAAGATTAAGAGAAATGCCTCAAGCACTTATGACAAGTCTCGCACAATCATTCAAAAATTCCTCAGCAAGCTGCTGGCTACTACCGCTATTTTCATGGAGCTTACGGGGGAACGGAAGACCGTGTGCCCCGAAGATATCAACTTCGCCTTGCAGGAAAGAACCCACCCTTTGCACCGATCCGTTGACAACATTCTACCGCATCTCTTAGGACAAACATCTCTCCTGAAAGACGACACGTAAGTTACTAACTCTACTTATGAAATAAATCTTTCTTTCCTCCCCTCCTCTTTTTTTCGAACTCTTCTTTTCGACGCGGCGGGTGTCCGTCTCGAATCCCAGTATAAAGTTCAGGAAGGATGCTTGTGGTGGTGTTTGATGATGGATCTGGATTCATTTTTTATCGCCTTATCCCAAAATGTGAGTCTAGGCATGAGGCATCTTATTTTTAATTAATTTTCTTGCCTCCTTTAACACACAAAACAGACATATCTTATTTTCTAAAAAAAGAAAAAAAAGATGGCGCAGGTAATTGTCGTGGGAGGTGGTCTGGCTGGTCTGAGCGCGTGCCACACGGTGCTGGAGAGGGGGGCGAACGTGTTGCTGCTGGAGAAGCTGTCGTTCTGCGGGGGGAACTCGACGAAGGCGACGAGCGGGATCAACGGGGCGCTGACGAGGACGCAGCAGCGGCTCGGGGTCGGAGACACTGTGGACGCGTTCCTGAAGGACACGGCGGACGCGGCGATCAAGGGGGCTCCTCCGGCGGAGGCGGCGAAGAAGCAGGCGGAGATGGAGGGGAAGGACAGCTTGGACCCTGCGGTGAACCCGTACCTGGAGACGAACAAGAGGCTCGTGTACGACTCTGCTCCGGGGATCGAGTGGCTGATTGAGAAGTTCGGGCTGGACTTGTCGCTGGTGGGGCGGCTCGGGGGCCACACCTTTCCGCGCACGCACAGGGGGAAGCAGAAGTTCCCTGGGATGACGATCACCTACGCCTTGTTGGAGAAGCTGGAGGAGGTGATGGCGGCGGCGCCGGAGCGGGTGCAGATCCTGACGAAGACGCGGGCGACGGAGCTCCTGAAGAACGGGGCCGGGGAGGTGATCGGGTGCAGGTACGAGCGGGAGGGGAAGGAGGGGACGGCGATGGGTCCCGTGGTGCTGACGACGGGGGGCTTCGGCGCGGACTTTACGGCGAACAGCTTGTTGGCGCAGCTGCGCCCGGAGTACATGGAGCTCCCGACCACAAACGGGGTACACTGCACCGGGGACGGGATCAAGATGGCGCAGGCGGTGGGGGGGTCGACCGTGGACCTCGACATGGTGCAGATCCACCCGACGGCGCTGGTGCACCCGAACGAGCCGGATGCGAAGGTGAAGTTCCTGGCGGCGGAGGCGCTCCGTGGGGCGGGAGGGATCTTCCTCGACAAGAACGGGGACCGCTTCGTGGACGAGCTGCAGAAGAGGGACTACGTGACGGGGGCGATGTGGGCGCACGACAAGGGACCCTACAGGCTCGTTTTGAACGGGGCCTCGTCGAAGTCCATCGAGTGGCACTGCCTCCACTACGCGGGGAGGGGGCTGATGAAGAAGTACGTCGGGGCAGAGGCCCTCGCTCAGGACATGGGGGTCTCCGTGGAGAAGATCAGGGAGACCTTCGACGACTTCAACAAGGCGGCGGAGCAGAAGAGCGACCGGTTCGGAAGGAAGTTCTTCGTGAACCTCCCGCTCGTGACGGACGACACCTTCTACGTGGGGATCGTGACCCCCGTGATCCACTACACCTTGGGGGGACTGAAGGTGAACGCGGAGGCGGAGGTTCTGAAGGAGGACGGCTCCATCCTCCCGGGAGTGTTCGCCGGCGGCGAGGTGGCGGGCGGGATCCACGGGAAGAACCGTCTCGGGGGTTCCTCCCTCCTCGACTGCGTCGTCTACGGAAGGGTCAGCGGGGCCTCTGCCGCCACCTACCTCACCACGCAGCTCACCAAAAACGGAGGAGGAAGCGGTACAGGTGCTGGCTCAGCCGTGAACCTCACGGTGGACCCCGTCACGAAGAGCGTCACCATCAACTTCGGCGAGGGCACCGCAACCTCCTCCTCATCATCATCCTCATCCTCCGCTGTCGAAGGGGCAACCGGAGCGATCCCCAGGGACACCCAGTACGACTTCGATGGGAAAGGAGACGACGACAAGAAGGAGTCTTCTTCTTCGAAGACAGGAGGCGAGTACACCTTGGAAGAGGTGGCGGCACACACGAAGGACACCGACTGCTGGGTCGTCGTGAACGGGAGGGTCCTGGACGTCACAGCCTTCCTCGCAGAGCACCCCGGTGGGAAGGAGGCCATCATGCTCTACGCCGGCAAGGACGCAACAGAGGAGTTCAACATGATGCACTCCGAGTCCTACATCGACAAGTACGCCCCCCAGACAGTCATCGGAAAGCTCAAGGGCTCCGCAAAGCTCTGAGCACACTATGAAAAGCACGACTTGAGCACCTCGGACACTTAATCACTAGCTGACATGGGGAGATCTCTCTTGTGGTGCCTGTGGTTAAGCTGATGAGGATATCTTGTCTCGTCTCCCCCTCCCCCCCTTTTTTTCCATCCGCGAATGTATGCGTTTTGTTAATGAAACCATGCAACGAATACTCTATCGTTGATGTTTAAGGTTGATGTTCTTTTTTTTTTTTTTTTCAAATTTGACTTTATTGTCCCATTCAACTAAAAAGAGAATAAGAGGCGTATCTGGAACACACCTGTTGAGATACCCTTCATTCCTTCTTATTTCTTTTTCTACGTGGTACCGTTTCGGTTAACTATCTGATTTTTTTTTTCTTCGTCCAAGGGGATTTACCCTTAAACAAATGGACCTCCCCATACATTCTCCTCCTTTCCTGTCAAAAGTTTTTTTTCTGTCTTTGAGTTTATACCACAGGCATGCCATGGGCAAGATGGAACGAGCGAGCACCGTCGCGAAGTTAGTGGAAGTGATGCTCTCGGGACTGAGTAAAGACAAACCAGTAGAGCCGTTTTTGTACATGGAAAAGAATTTGTTGGAACTTGTTCAGGATAAGATAAAAACGGTACAAGGACGACCGGTAATCAACAGCAACGGGGAGTGGTGCATGGAAATCCAAGTGGAAACATGCAACGGGTCATGGCAGAGCAGCACAGGGGAGGGACGAAGCAGCGAGGTAGAAGAGATGCAAAGCCTGAGGGGTATGGAAGAGGGTTGCGGCGAACGAGACAAAGTCCGATGCATACTAGCAGAGGAGATCCCTCCCATTGAAGAGCGTCTCCGCGATGCGGCCGTTGGACGCATCGATGAAGTCATTACGTCAATCATGTTGGACTCGCACATAGGTATCTACCTTGGTAGTGTGGGGTGGTTCTGCCTCTCTGCTTCTGCATGGCGCGCCTCGCACCCGGCCCTCACAGGACCCCTTCCCGTTCCCGTCGTCACCATCTACGAAAGCACTGCAGACAGCAAGAACCTCGTTCCCATCGAAGAGATTGCCCTCATCGTTTACTCCGACACGCTGCACTCCTCGCTGGCTTTGGTACGGAAGATCACAGAGCTTCTGAAACCCTCGCCCCACCCGCCCGTCGGGCCGAGGGGCGGGTTCGTCCTCCCTTCCGACGCGTCACTTGTAGATGTCCTCACCGACGTGCAGCAGGCGATCGATGTGTCGACAGAGTACTACGAACGTGTGAAGGTTGTGGTGCACTTCGGACGAGGCTCCCGCGACGTCGGGTCTCCGTTTGCTGTGATCGACGAGTGCAAACGCAACGCGAAGCTCGGGTTGTTGCACGCTGTGGTCGACCCGTTCAACGCAAAGGAGGTGGACGGGTGGGGTGTCGTGAAGTTGCTGAACTTCCTGCTCATCGGAGACGAGGTTGTGGACAGGACTCACATCATCTCCGGCAATGCGAACATTCCACTGGACATGTGCACCGTGCGCCTCACGCGCCACCACACCATCACAGCCCTCGCATCTGAGTCAGCACAGCTACACGGCAAACGCATAAAAACCATCCTCCGAACAGAGACACACATAACACCAGACACACTGCCTGCAGAGCTCGCTATGCACCTGTCTTGTCACTGGGCCATGCTGGGTGGTCTCTACTCTGGTGACCGCACTATGCTTTGGAACAGTCTGCTGCGTGTGGAGGACGAGTACACCCTCCGAGGGACTACCACCTACCACGAGGTACCGCCTGAATGGCTTTAGTACGTTGTTACACCTTTTTGATTTGAAGTTAAGTTTAACCCTTTGTTTTCACGTTGGTGCTATTTTTTTTTTCTTTTACAATACCATTATCGAGATTTGCAAACCAAACCCAGGGGGAAGGGGGGGGGGGAGTGAAAAATGAACAAAGAGCTTTTAAAGAAAGCAGCGAGCAACTCGTGCGGCATGCCCCCACCGCCTGCTTCGATGCTCCCGCCGCCCCCCAAGGGTAGATCGGGGGGAAAGGTTGAAGATATAAAGCCAATCACCCCGCAGGAATGTTTTGATGAGGTGCAGTCGGTGGACATAGGAGGGGACAGCTTCAGGGTGTACAAGGGGAAAGGGCCTGAGGGGTGCGGAAAACACATGCTGTTGATACACGGCGCGGGGCTCTGCGGCATGTCATGGGGGCTCTGTGCAGCAGAGCTGAAGAAGCACGTAAACGTTGTAACGTACGACATGCGAGGGCATGGAGAAACGGTGTGCAAGGATGGGACGGACATGTCGATCGCGACGATTACGAATGATGCGGTGAATATCATCAAAACCTGCATCCCGAAGGGGAGCAAGTACATGATAGTCGGGCACAGCCTTGGTGGTGCTGTCGCCGCCTCTGCCGCCAATCACCCTGACCTTCTTCCAGGACTCGGGGGGTGTGCTGTTGTCGATGTGGTGGAGGGCACTGCTATCGAGTCCTTAAAGCATATGAAGAGCATCCTCGCAAAGAAACCCTTGTCCTTCACCTCCCTCAGCAAGGCTATCCACTGGGGGATGTCGGGTGCAGGGCTTCGGAACATGGAATCAGCACGGGCGTCTATCCCTGCACAGCTCAAGGAGAAGGACGGCTTGTACACATGGCGCACCGACCTACTTTCAACAGAACCCTACTGGGAAGAATGGTTCCTCGGCCTCGACACATGGTTCCTGTCTGCAAAATGTCCCAAACTCCTCCTCGTTGCCTCCCCCGACCGTCTGGACAGAGAACTGTCGCTGGCACACATGCAAGGCAAGTTCCAGCTCTCCATCATCGCAAACACCGGGCACTACATGCAGGAGGACAGTCCACAGGAAATGTGCCGCTATCTATCGTCCTTCTTCGCGAGACACACTGCACCCATCCCGGGCCCTTTTTAGTGTTAGGAATAAAAATGAGGGGACCGGGAGGGAGGTGAGAAGAAAAATAGACGACGGGAAAAAAGAAAATTAAAAGAATGCAGCTATCCCCCCCCCCCGCCCACCCGCCCCCCCGAGATATTTTCTTCTGAGTTTTAAATTATTTGACACAAATATTTGAGCTTTGTTCAACCTTGTTTTTTTTTTTTCCCTTCCGTTAAGGGTGCCCCTTGCTAGAAGCTAGAAGTTCCCGTACGACTCCACCTGTACGAGCTGTTCCGTTGAACTGTCTCCAATTGATCTTGATTTCTCTGCATTGTTTCTTGGGCTTTTTTCCTAGTTGCCTTCGATTTTTTGCGTGCTTTCTCGGGTGTAACAAAATTCTTCTGCTATGACGAAGGGAACCACGCTAGGATAATGGACAAGCCAGAGGAAGGATGGCTGGGTGCGTGCGAGGTGGGGAGGGACGGCCGGAGGTTTTACAGAGAGTATGTCACGCAAGACGGTGTTACGGTGAAGGTAGGCGATGATGTGATGGCGGTGAAGGACGGCGAGACAGACGGGTTCGAGCTGTACAGGCTGTGGTCTATGTATGAGATGGAAGGGAGGCGGTACGCTACAGTATGGCCGTGGATGCGTGCGGGTGACGAGTACACGAAGAACTGGTACGACCAGAACCCCAAAGAGATGTTGCACGAGAAGGAGGTTCTTGCTTGTTTGGACGACATTGTTGTCATGGACCTCTCGAAGGTGCGACAGGTTGTCGTCATCAGGAGCATCTCGTCAGCCAACCTCACCATCGACATGGACAGCGACTACAACGACCCCGTACCCACGCAGACCATTGTGCGTGCATGCGTCGGCGCCGAAGGCGGTGACCGAGCAGGTAACCCTCAAGGCTGGATGTGCTGCTGGTCATGCTACCTAAAAAAGCCAAACCACTACTTCATGTGCCGGTCTTGGGATGAAGATTCAAAAACTGCGCAAGTTGCGCAACTTGCCTGTGTCCCTGAGGCAGCACGGCTCCACGTAGAGTGCAAGAGTGCTCCCCTACGTGCGGGACAGACAGGGTTTGCGTCAATATCAATGGACAAGGACTGGGGCGAGAGAGCTGCTGAGCAGGACAAAGACGATGCTCTTCTGTCAGACGAAGAACAGGAACAAGATGAGCAAGAGCAGGAGCAGGAGCAGGAAGACGACGTCTCGAAGTGTCAGGATGAGCAGGAAGACCAATCCGTGCATCCCGGTCCGGAAAACTTAACCGAGGTCATCAACGCCATGAGCACAAAGACACTAGAACCCGACCCCGAGCTGGAACCAGAACCTTCGTTCGCGTCGCAGCAAGAGCATGTCGACACAGAGGCTGATCTACGGAAGATCTTTGAAGACGTTGTAGATCCCACCGCCGCAGAGGTGGCCATCCTGTCGCGCATTATGCCCATTTTGAATCTCGATGTAATAATACCTGAGGCCGTAGCCCCAGTCGAGGAACCGACACCGCTGAGGGATGTACCTTGCAGAAGCCAGCAAAGCACGCAGGACGCACCTGTCATCACCACTTACATGCCGACCATACCGCAGAATAGCACCATGCGCGCCTACACTGCGCAGCTCTTTTCTCTGAACCAGTACGTGTCTTGGCATATGCCCGCAATACTCCAGCAGAGTGGCGAGCCGCGTGTCGTCGTGCCAAGGAAGAGAAAACGGGATCAGTGACCGGGGTTTCCTCCTTTTTTTCTGTTGCCCCTATCATACCACCACAGCCTTTTTGTTGCAAAAAGAAGAAGAAGAAAAAAAAAAAAAAAAAAGAAAAATGTCTTGGGACTCGTACTGTGACAACCTGATCGCTGGCGGTGCCGTGAAGAACGCAGCACTTCTTGGAATTGACGGCTCCGTCTGGGCCAAGGATGCTGCCTTCGGGCTGACCCCTGAGGAGGCTGTTGCCATCGCCGGTGGTATGGGTGAGGCTTCGGGTGCGTACTTCCAGGCCAACGGGTGCACCATTGCGGGGGAGAAGCACTTCACCCTCCGTTTCATTAGCGAAGATGGTCTTTACTACGGGAAGAAGGGTGCTGCTGGGGTGTGCATTGCCAAGAGCACCCAGTGCTTGGTTGTCGGCACCTACGCCGAGGGCCAGACCCCTGGTGGGTGCAACGTCGCTGTTGAGGGGATGAAGGTATTAACAACAACAACAACAACAACAACAGGACTACCTCATCGGTGCTGGGTACTAAACAACAAACGAAGAATTATGAGATACCCTTATGTTCGGTTATAAGGATGCTTCCTCCCACCACTCGTTACTTCAGGGTCTGGGTCTTGCTAGTAGTAGATGAGACATGTCCCTCTGAAGGATAGGGTGAATTTTTTTCCCCCCCTTTTTTTTTTATTATTTTTTTTTTCTTTCTTTTTTCCGCTCGTCTTCACCGACTATTTTCTACGCACCACAGTGACTTAAGCTCCTCCAACACCGCACAAAAAAAAAAAAAAAAAAAAAAATGTCTTGGGACTCGTACTGTGACAACCTGATCGCTGGCGGTGCCGTGAAGAACGCAGCACTTCTCGGAATTGACGGCTCCGTCTGGGCCAAGGATGCTGCCTTCGGACTGACCCCTGAGGAGGCTGTTGCCATCGCCGGTGGTATGGGTGAGGCTTCGGGTGCGTACTTCCAGGCCAACGGGTGCACCATTGCGGGGGAGAAGCACTTCACCCTCCGTTTCATTGGCGATGAAGGTCTTTTCTACGGGAAGAAGGGTGCTGCTGGTGTGTGCATTGCCAAGAGCACCCAGTGCTTGGTTGTCGGCACCTACGCCGAGGGCCAGACCCCTGGTGGGTGCAACGTCGCTGTTGAGGGGATGAAGGTATGGGGTTCCCATTGAACAACAACAACAACAACAACAACAACAACAACAGGACTACCTCGTCGGTGCTGGGTACTAAACAGCGCGTAAACCTCTTCCCTGGATCACCCGGACCACCCCCTACTTCTCCGACAGCCCAGTTGGCCTCTTTAACAAATGATACAATTGGCACTGGTGCAGCAGAAATAATAGTGTTTGGCGTAACCCCCCCTTTTTTTTTTACCTTACCTTTTCTTTCCATGATGAAGACGAAGGGGGAAACAAAGCAAGAAAAAATTGGTTTTTTTTGTATTGTTTTCCCTTCTTTCTTCTGTGTTTACTTTCTCTTTATTTTATCCCCCCTTTTTTTTGTTGGAAGAAACAGAAAATGACATTCTTTTTTTTTTTCTCTTTTTTCTTTATAAACCGACCTATTTTTTTTTTTTTTTTTTTTTTTTTACTGGAAAAAAAAAAAAAAAAAAAAAAAAAAAACCGTGGTAGGCAAATGTCGTTTTTTTTTTTTTCATTTCTTTTCTACCATCCCCCACACCCCGTTTTCCCACATTTTCTTTTTTTTTTCCCTTTGTTTTGCGGGCAAAAAAAAAGGGGGGGAGAAAAAAAAAAACAAAAGGTAAAAGCGGGGGACAGGAAGAGGGGGGGGGGGAAATATAGAAAAAAAAAGAAAATGTCTGAAATCGAGGACACGTTCAACCGCATTAACCAACATAAAGGGGTTTTGGGGATTCTAATTGTAAACTCCGATGGAGCACCGATAAAAACTACCATAGAAGATGCCAACCTTTCTAATCAGTACGCTCAGCTGATCACAGCTCTGACAGTCAAGGTATGCTAGGATTGAATCCCCTCCTCCCCTCTCCCTACCAGGCACGCCACTGCGTTCGCGATTTAGATCCAACTAATGATCTGACATTTCTAAGAATTAGGTCTAAAAAACATGAGATTATGGTGTGTGTGTGTGTGTGGGGGGAAAAAAAAAGGGAGGGGAAAAAAAAAGGTTGCCCCCGACAAAGAGTACGTGCTGATCGTCATACAAAACCCCAACAACGACAGCGCCACTACGATTTAGGTCTAAGTTAGTTAGTTAAAAAAAAAAAAAAAAAAAAAAGAGAGAGAGAGAGATTAAAGGAACGATGTAATATACACAATGTGAGTGGGGTTAGTGTCCGGCTTTAAGGAAGAAGAAAAAGAAAGAAAGAAAGGAAAAAAAAAGGGGTTCTGCGCCTTAATTAATCCCTCCCTGGTGCCCGTCCTCGAACAGTGGACCTCAGAGAGGGTGGGGGGACAGCACACAGAGTGCGCCGCCCCCCTTAGTTTTATTTCTCCCCCCGCCCCCGCCTGCTTCTATTTGTACACCTATCATTTACCAGCACGAAATTTAAAAAAAAGAAAAAAAAAAAAAAAAGAAAATGTCTTGGGACTCGTACTGTGACAACCTGATCGCTGGCGGTGCCGTGAAGAACGCAGCACTTCTCGGAATTGACGGCTCCGTCTGGGCCAAGGATGCTGCCTTCGGGCTGACCCCTGAGGAGGCTGTTGCCATCGCCGGTGGTATGGGTGAGGCTTCGGGTGCGTACTTCCAGGCCAACGGGTGCACCATTGCGGGTGAGAAGCACTTCACCCTCCGTTTCATTAGCGAAGATGGTCTTTTCTACGGGAAGAAGGGTGCTGCTGGGGTGTGCATTGCCAAGAGCACCCAGTGCTTGGTTGTCGGCACCTACGCCGAGGGCCAGACCCCTGGTGGGTGCAACGTCGCTGTTGAGGGGATGAAGGTATGGGGTTCCCATTGAGCAACAACAACAACAACAGGACTACCTCATCGGTGCTGGGTACTAGGCGACAAACGTTTAATAAGAATGTGTGTGCCAATTGGCATCGCAGAGTGTCGGAAATAAATAACCCCCTCCCCCATCCTCCCACCCTGTTCCCTCGTTTTTTGAGCGCTTGCGAGCGGTTGCTCGCCACGTTTACTTTGAGACACCGCCCCACGCCCTACGGCGTAGTCGTTTGATGTGGTTTTCCGTTTAAAACTGCGTTCCAGCTCTTCATGCACCACAGTGACTTAAGCTCCTCCAACACCACACAAAAAAAAAAAAAAAAGAAAAATGTCTTGGGACTCGTACTGTGACAACCTGATCGCTGGCGGTGCCGTGAAGAACGCAGCACTTCTTGGAATTGACGGCTCCGTCTGGGCCAAGGATGCTGCCTTCGGGCTGACCCCTGAGGAGGCTGTTGCCATCGCCGGTGGTATGGGTGAGGCTTCGGGTGCGTACTTCCAGGCCAACGGGTGCACCATTGCGGGGGAGAAGCACTTCACCCTCCGTTTCATTAGCGAAGATGGTCTTTACTACGGGAAGAAGGGTGCTGCTGGGGTGTGCATTGCTAAGAGCACCCAGTGCTTGGTTGTCGGCACCTACGCCGAGGGCCAGACCCCTGGTGGGTGCAACGTCGCTGTTGAGGGGATGAAGGTATTAACAACAACAACAACAACAACAACAACAACAACAGGACTACCTCATCGGTGCTGGGTACTAAACACATATATATGAAGCGCCGTACATTAACTTGAAACGTAGTGCTGTTTTTACCTTATTTTCTCCCCAATTTTCTTTTTATTTTATTTTATTGATGCGACTTTTTTCAAAAGGCTGTCCTCAAGTGGGACTGTCTTTTGTCTTTGAATGCCCCCCTTTTCTTTCCCCTTTCGGCTCCCTGCAGTCCTTGTAACCCTCGTGGTGTGAAGGCCAGGGATGATGGTTCTTTTGCGGGTTGCCCGGGTTGCGGCACCTGCAGGGCGTGCTTTTCCTTTTTTCTTCTTTTTTTCTTTTATTATTATTCTTATTTTTTTTTAAAACTTTCTTTTTTTTCTTTTACTAGCGGTGGTTGTCGAGAATGGAAAAAAAAAGAACGGGGGGGGGGGTGTAAATAAATTAAGGAGAGGGAAAAGGAATAGAAAAAAAAAGAAAAAGAAAATGGAAGGTCCACCTAGCAAAAAGCAGAAAAAGGTAGTGACTGGGACAGGTGACGTTGGAAAGGACATCATCCCAGCTGAGGAAGTCAAGAAGTTCATAGATAGCCTGAAGTTCACCCAACCTGTATCGGTTCTTGAGAGGAAAGAAGTGTCTGAGAGAAAACCTTGCGTGAAGTGCGACAAGCGGAGGCAGTATTATTGCTATGATTGCTTGCAACTGACGAATCCGATGGCGCGGGCGGTGGACGTGAAGCTGCCTGTTGATGTTCACGTTCTCCTTCACGCTGGCGAGCACCGGGGAAAGGCTACGAGCGTGCAAGGCGCCGTGATGAGCAGCAATGTGCATCTTTACACCCACCCTGAGCTCCCGAAAGATATCAAGAAGGAAGAGACGCTTCTTGTTTACCCTTCCCCTGAAGCACAGAGCCTTTCACAGCTAGCCGAGAGCGGTGCTCTTGCTTCCATCAAAAACCTGGTCTTCGTCGATTCGACATGGCAGCAGTCGAAGGGGATCTGCCGCGACCCTGCTGTCAAAGCCCTTGGCATCCCTGTTCTCCTCGAAAAATACCGCACCCTCTTCTGGAGATTCCAGAATGTCGGTGACGAGACCTTCCTCGCCACCATCGAGGCCATTTACTACCTAGTCAGGGACCTTCAGGTCGCGAAGGGGGAAACATACAAAGGTGAGTTCGATGATCTCTTGTATTACTACATCCACCAGTACGCAGTCATCCAAAGGAGCTACAAGGATAGGGTATGTTTCATGTCTATTGTGTCTTATTTCTCACGTCAGGAGCACCAAAAGAAGCACGAGCACGCGACGGAAAGGCCACACTTTACCAAACGCCACCAGAAGTCGTCGGAGTACATCAGAACAGAAGTTGACTTCTCGTATCTCTTGAACGATGCCGACGCTGAGGACGTGCGCAAAGAAGAGCCCATAGCTTAGCCCTCCCTCTCCCTCTCCCCCCTTGCTAACCATAAATGCTAAGCTTGGTATCGCTCTCCCCCTTTTATTTGTTTATTCCGTTATCAGAAGGGAAGGGGACAGTATAACATTTCATTTCATTGGAAAGAAAAAGAGCCAACTTTTACCATCACGCAAGGAAGGGACGCACAATGGGCATCAAGGGACGGAAAAGGAAGTTGCGCGCAATGCTGCGCGACGCGGAGAGCAAGGCGGGACAGGAAGAGTTCGACGAGGGACCCGACATGATGGAAGAAGGAGAACAGCTGCCACCTGGAGTGGGCCCTGCTCTTGGGGACACAAGCGGGAAAATGAAGCACAGTATGCTGGTGGCTATGAATGATGAGATGCAGATTGCTGCAGCTATCGAAGGGAAAGGGGAGAAAAGGAGGAAAAAGCGGAAGCCTTGGTGGGAAAGGTCGAACTGGTGGGTGGGGAAGGTGCCTGTACAGAAAAGCGGTGAAGATGAACAAGACATGCAAGCTGAGCCGTACACCGTTCCCAAAAGCCTTCCCAAGCGATTCGATACGCCCACACTGGGCCTGGATAAGCGGCTCGTGGCGTCCCTTACCAAAGAAGGTTTTACACATCTCACAGAAATCCAAAGGAGGTGCATCCCAGAGCTGATGAATGGGAAGGATGTACTCGGCCAGGCCAAGACAGGGTCAGGGAAGACCTTGGCCTTCGTGGTGCCTATGCTGTCGGAGCTACTTGCTGCCGAGGCAGACAAGAGCTGCACAAAGGCTATCATCATCAGTCCCACGAAGGAGCTGTGCCATCAAATCGCCACTGTGGCGCAGAGGCTACTAAAGAACATCGACACGGAGATGAACGCAGAACTCATCACCGGTGGGACGAAGGTGACCATGGAAACTAAGATGCTGAAAGAAGGTGTTACAATAGTGGTTGCAACTCCTGGCCGTCTGCTGGACCACATGCAGCACACGAAAGGATGGAAGTGGAAAAAACAGGTGGAACACCTTATCATCGACGAGGCAGACAGGGTGCTGATGGAAGGTTTCCAGAAGCAGATCGATGGCATTCTTAGGCTCCTCTCCGACATGGTGAACAGGACCACGGCACTCTTCTCAGCCACCATGGCCAGGGGGATGGCAGACTTGGGAAGGCTCTCATTCGTACAGCCGCCTCTGCACATCACGGATATCACTTACCACCGGGGGGATGAGGATGCTGAGGATCAGGAGGAAGAAGCCGAAGAGATAGAAGGTGAAGAAATGGAAGAGGGCGAGGAAGAGGAGGAGAGGGAAGCGCTGAAGAAGAACATGTCGTCGTCAGCTTCGACGGCGATACACAACTTGAACGACGAGGAGAACTTCCAAGCCCCCGTGCCTACGCAGCGACTGAAGCAGGTTGCAATGGTAGTAAAGATGGAGGGAAAGCTGGTGCACCTGTACAAGCTGCTGAAAGAGCTGACGAAGGAGGGTGCGAAGAAGATCATTGTGTTCTTCGCATCGTGTGCCAGTGCGCAGTTCCACTGCATGATGCTAAACACGATACTGAGCGGCAGCCTGCAGTGTCTCATGCTGCACGGGAAGATGAAGCACAGGCAGCGTGTGGCGACATTTGACCACTTCTGCGCTGCACAGGACGGTGTGCTGTTCTCAACCGACGTCACGGCCCGTGGGCTGGACATTCCTGCTGTGGAGTGGATCGTTCAATACGACCCTCCGACTGACCCTTCTGAGTACCTCCATCGTGTCGGAAGAACTGCCAGAGGTGGTGGGACTGGGTCGGCACTGCTGATGCTCACACCCCCTGAAGTGAAGTTCCTGACCTTCCTTCGTGACCACGGCATCACCATCTCAGAGCGCAAGGCACCTCGGGTCGATGTCTCCAAGTACAACGACAAGCTGCACCAGCTGATAATGGAGGACAACATCCTCGAAAAGTGCGCCCGATCTGCCTACAAGGCTACCGTCATGGCCTACCAGCAGCACACGCTGAAACAGTTTTTCAACATAAAACAGCTTCCTCTCACAGAGGTGGCGTACTCCTTCTGCCTCGGCGACACAGCACCCCAGGTCCATCTGACGAAGACCGACGGCGAGCGAGCACCATACGTGGGTGGTATGTGCCAAGAGCAAGAAACAAAACTGTAAAACATACCAACAGGCGTCCTTAAATCCATGAAGCAGAAGTTCACCAGACAAAAGCGATGGGAGAAGAAGGGCAAGGCAAAGAAGCAGTGGTCGGAGGAAGGCGTGTACATCGGAAGGAAGGCACTCCAATCTAACCTATGATGAAAGAAGAACAATACTATCAAATGACCGTATCAGCATTTCCTTTTTTTTTTTTTTTTTCCCTTGGTCCTTTTTTAAATTCTTCTTTTTCCAAAGCCAGCAGGGGGACGGCTCCTAAGATGTCGTGCTTGAGGAGCGGCGTGTTGGTGTTGTTGTTGTTCGTGCTGTGCGAGGCACGGTTGCCGGAGTTGAAGGTCAGCAAAATTATTCTTACCGACGTCCCGTCTTTTGGATTGTTGACGATCCCCCCTTATGTGAACGGAGAACGATGGCCGAGACAGGTGAACTATTCCATACAAGTGGGCGACAACGGCACCATAGTGTCTGGGTACATCAACACCACAGATAGCTACCGAGACGCCGTTTTGCTGCACACTCTGCTCCTCCCTAAGATAACAGAGGCGGGCCACGTGAAGTTCAAGCTCCGTCTGGACCCCTTCAGAAAGAACTCAACGACAACCAGCTTGGTCCTTCCTGCTGTTCTTTCCATTCTTCCTGTGTTTCTGACTCCTATATTCTGCCTGATCAGCAGGCATGTTGTCATCGGGCTTCTCCTGAGCCTCTGGGTGGCCGCCTCCATGGTGTACGGGGACCCAGCTACTGGGGTATGTTTTGTTTTGAAAAATTACTTTCTATCGCAAACACAGTTTATCCGCATGTGCGACACGTATTTGGTGTCCTCCATGAACTCGGACATACACTCCCGCATTATCATCTTCCTCGTGCTGCTGTCAGGGGTCATCGCTATGGTGCAAAAGAGCGGCGGGACGATGGCCATCAGCCTGTTTTTGCGCAAGAAAGCCACCACATCAAAAAGGGGGCAGTTCGTTGCTCTTTGCTTCACGTCGCTCCTCTCCATCGACGACAGGGCCAGCATCATGATTGTCGGGCAGTCGCTGGGGCCGCTGCTCGCCTCTGTGGGCGTGACCTCTGAGAGGGTTGCTTGTATCATCCACACCATTTCGGTGTGTCTTGCTTCTATCTTACCGGTGTCGACCTGGACAGCCATCCAGGTAGGCTTCGTTACCACGCAGTACCAGACGCTGGACATCACCACCAACCCGTGGATCGCGTGCATGAAGACGCTCCCTTACCGTATCTTCCCTATCCTTGCGATTTACAGCATCGTGCTGATGCTGTTCACAGGGCGTGAGATGAGCAAGACTGACCCAAAGAGGGAGCGCACCATGGGCGGGGGCACGGTGGGCATGTCTATCGTGGACGACGAGTCGGTGATGTCGGACCTGCATGTCAACTACTATGCTGTCGTGTCGTACGACTCAAACTGTTTGGAGCCGAAGTCGGGTGTGGTGCCTCGTATCGTGAACGCGCTGGTCCCTGTGATGATACTAGTGCTGGGGACACCGTTGGGGATGTGGCTGGACGGCCTGAAGACGTTGGAGTCGTACAATCAGGAGATCCCGTCCATCTACATCCCACAGGTGTTCAGCGAGAGCACCTCTGTCAACGCGCTGATCTGGTCCACGATGGCAGCGCTGGGGGTCTCGCTCATCAGCAACTTGACGCAGAAAATCCTCAGCATTGAGGAGTCGGTGTCAGCATGGGTTAAGGGGCTGCAGAATTCAGTGCAGCCGTTGCTCATTATCCTCAGCGTGTGGGCTTTGGAGCTGGCCATCTCTGAGCTGCACACGGCGGACTACCTTTCGCACGCGCTAGACTCTCTGGCGAAGGAGTGGCTTCCTGTTATTACATTTGTTGTGACATGTTTCATTTCATATGTCTGCGGGTCGTCCTTTGCCTCTATGGGCATTCTCTTTCCTGTTGTGGTTCCTTTTGCCGCGCACCTGGGAAGGGACATTGTGCTCACATCGCACCTCTCCCCTGATGAGGACCTCATCGTGAAATGTATGGGCGCCATTCTCGGCGGCTCCATCCTTGGCGACCTCTCATCCCCTCTCTCTGAGACCACGCTCCTTACATCTCTCTCAACAGGCTGCAGCCTATCTACGCATACCTCCTCTCAAGTTCAGTTCATGGTGTCTCTCTGTTTAGTTTCCTTGCTGGCCTGTGTTGTGCCGGTTTCTTTTAACTGGATGAACATATGGGAAGCCTTGTCCCTTGCCATTGCCCTTATCGCTGTTGTGGTCTACGTCGCTGGGGCCTCTTCAGATGGCGAGGGGTACCTCATCGGGCTGTTCAGAAAACACAGAATAAAGGCACCTCTTTTGTCCAGGTGGAGGGCGGTTAACCAGCATGATTATGTATGGATGAAGGGAAAAAAAAAAAAAAAAAAAAAAAAAAAACACACAGGCATCTTCTGCAGAAGGCTACGAATCAAATGATGAAATACTCAGTAACTAGAATTTTCTTTTTTCTCCCCATCCTCCAAAAAAAAAAATATTTTTGAATGTACAAGGATTTTTTTTTTTTCAGTGAGCACCCCCATGCACACTGAAATTTTATCGAGTTTTTTTTTTTTTTACCGTTAATCTTTTTTTTTAAATATTTTCTTTTGGCTTAATGTGTAACGGGAAAAAGGTTTTGGGTGAAACGAGAAAGGGAAAAAAAAAAAAAGAAATAATCCTCGGTTTTCACCCTTTTTTTTGATAATATTATTTCTTTTTTCTCTGCATATGAAGTACAGAAATGGTGTGAACCGAAAAAAAAAAAAAAAAAAAAAAAAAAGAGAGAAATACATGGGGACGGGTGGTTAAAAGACTTGGTTTAAAAAAAAAGAAAAAAACAAAAAACTTCTTTTTGTTCAGGCGTTCTGTTTCTTATATCAATCTGTTCAAATTTTACTTTCATCGTTTTCCCTTTTTTTTTTTTTTTTTTTTTTCTTTTTCCTTACCCCCTATGCTACATACTTTTTTGTTTTCTTCGCCCCCTCCCCCCATTTTAATCTAAGTTTTCTCTAAAAGAGAAGTGTGAAGAATGGCGTGGCGCCCACCACTACCGGTGGGCTGAAGGATTTTTTTTAATCTCCCCCCCCCTTCAACGCTAGCCACGTGAGATGCACTGCGGCCCCTTGACGACGACCGCATCGTTGGCTTCGATAGGACGGCACTGAGGTGATCAAGAAGCATTAACAAAAAGCCCAGTATAGTGGGTCACGAGCCACCTCGTTACGCCTCATAGTGATTTGAAAAAAAAAAAAGGAAAAATAACAAGACCTTCAACTTGCACTGGGTGGGCGCTCCCCCGAGTCAAGTTTATTGATGTTGCCCATGAACTTCTGTCTTTTTCTTTTTTTTTTTTCCATCCTCCCATCCCCCCCTAATATTTTAAAACTAAGTTTTCCTCCCGTACTCCATGCCTTCAAAAAAAATACAGAGTGGCAGTGCGGGGGGGGGGGGGGGGGTCCGGTTTCTTCGTTTTCCCTGTTTTGTTGCTAGGGACCTTATTGTTTTACTCCAATCGAATTTCTTTCCCCCCCCCCCCCGTGCTGCGATAAAACGTACTTCGTTTCTTGTCCAGTCCACCCTCCTCTTTTTTTGATTGGGAAATTCCAACAAAAGAAATTTCCACTGCAAGTCTTCTCCCCCTTTTTTATCTTTCTGAAAGAGCATCCAAAACAACACCAAAAGAAGAAAAAGAAAACGGTTTTCACCCAGGGTACTGTACGAGAAGTGCAAAAAAAAAAAAAAAAAAAAAAAAAAAGAAAGAGGCTCGGAGAAAAAAAAAAAAAAGAAAGGAGAAAAAGAAAAATTAGTTCACCCGCAGTTTTTTTGTCATCATATGGTACACTCCGGTCGTCGTGGACAATGGTTCTCTGCAGACTCAGCGGGTTGGGGGGAGGGGGTATTATTTTCTGTTGTTCGCCACTATTGTTGCTGTTCCTTCACTTCAAAAAAAAAAAACTCACACAGGAGGGGTGGTTAACTTAGCTTTGCTGCGGCACTTCTAAATGGACACACAAGACCCCGTCCACCAGGAGGAATACAACCGATAGATAGATGTAGCATAAGGTAGACATCGCGCGCCTCTCGACTTCTCTTCTCCCTCTCACTCTTTTTTTTTTTTTCTTTTTCACTTTTAGAAGCTTCTCTTCATCTTTTTGGGAATGGCCGACTTGCTGTTGGCGGAGCCAAGCCTGGAGCCCACGAAGTCGGGCTCAAGCGGGTTTGAAAGAACGGAACCGATGGCGGAGGACAGCTCTACTACGGAAAGCGAGATCACGGGCGTGTGCAGTGGTGAGGAAGAGGAAGAGGAAGAGGTCTTCAGCTCGAATGCTGCCAGCCGTCCATACACGCACACAGTCCCTCTTGGCAACGACACTACACGGTTGGTGAACACGCACGCCTTGGTGTCGCTCCCAGGCAACACCGTTATGGTGGATGTGTCGCGGCTCTTCTTCGACTCCTGCTCCTCACAAGGCAACTGCTCCAACAAGTACCTCGGCCTCAAGGACCTTAAGTACTGGCACAGCCGTTACCACTTCGGCACCGGAACAGGTTATAATAGTTTGGCGTCACCGTTGTGCATTGTGCCAGCGGTGTCTCCCCTCAGGGTCAACCTCGTCACCCTTGTGGACTCCGTCTGGTTCACCCGTCCTGTCCTCGCTGCCATCCTCGCCAACGCCGTCTGCCTCGCCATCGACGCCTCCACCCGTGATGAGGGCGACAGCAGCATCCGCCAGTTCCTCCAGATCTGCGAATACATCTTCCTCGCCGTCTTCACCATCGAAGCCGTTCTCAAAATCCTCGCCATGGGCTTTGCCATGCACGTGGACTCCTACCTCGTTGAAGGTGTGCGCAAGGGCCCCGGCATCAAGAAGGCCCCCAACTGGTGGAACATCATCGACTTCTCCATTGTAATCCTCGCATGGGCAGGGTTGCACCCCACTGTTGCTAACTTCAGCGTCATACGATCACTGCGACTCTTGCGGCCTCTGAAAGCCCTGCACTCTGTCGAGGGCTTGCAGATCATCCTCAAAGCACTGCTCTCGTCAATGGGACCTCTTTCGAACGTTGTGATATTGTTGTTGTTCTTCATGATTATGTTTGCAATCACGGGTGTGCTTGTGTGGGAGGGCTCGTGGCACCAACGGTGCTATCTCGATGTGAACGAGCTGATTTCGTTTGGCAGCGAGGACATGCTGACTGCAGCCATAAGCGTCGGGTCGGCTGTGTGGAATGGCACGGGACCTGCACCCACGGCGCTGCCGCCCGGTGGGAATAGATCGCTCACAGACTGGGTTGCGAAGGAATGGTTGCTGCTGAACGTAACAACTGCATGCACGACAGGCGATTTCGGCACACACTGCAATGCCAACGACATTGGCACCAGTGTCGCATCGTCGTGCGCAGTGCATAGCTGGCGAAGATTCCAGTACCTGAACTTTGACAACACACTATCAGCACTGCTTGTGGTTTTCAAGGTCATCTCCCTAGACGACTGGCCAGATGACATGCTTATCGCCACCGACGCATCGGGGCAGTTCTCCTTCATCTACTTCTTGGCAGTGACGCTGTTCGGTTCCTTCTTCACCATGAACCTTGTCCTAGCGGTGCTCTGTGGGAACTTTGCCTCTATCAGCTCTGAGATTCGCGATGAGAAGATTCGCGAAAAGGTGAACGAAGGACTGCAGGTGTACAAGTACCACGTGAATGTCAACACCATCCACTTCAACTACATGCGGCTCGCTGTGGCGGTTTACGGCGCGGGGCTGCAAGTACCTGTCACAAACAGCGCAGCTCGCATAAGCCAGATGGCAAGTGTGTTCGAGGCTATCAGGGACTCACAGGAGCGGTCCATGAACATGCACGGTGACAACGGGCTCATGAGGAAGTACGCCGCTGCTGCGCCGAACCTGCCCCCTCTCCCTCCGTTGAGCACGCCGCCGCCGCGTGGCCCAACATCACCTCGATATGGCTCCCCTCAGGGTGGGTCATCACCACGTGAAGTAAGCAGAAAGACGTCACTCCGCAGCTTGGCCAGAACCCCACGATCGCCGCGTGGCACCCCGCCCCCTCTTGTGACTGCACACGTGTGCAACGATGACGTGGTGCATGGCTACTCTGTGCATACTATGCAGGCGCCCAACTCTACTAGCACCAAGCCGTCAGAGGTCAAGTCCCCTACCGACAACATGACCGACTCGCCCGACTTCCTCTCAAGGGAGGCACTATCCGATCTGCTGAAGAGCGATGGGTGTTCGGTGCGGAGCGGTGACGATACACGATCTCCTCTGGCGTTGTCCCTTGCTGCCATCACGCCACCCGCTGCGGTGTTCGTGGAAGCAGAGAACAATCATGCCAGCTACGCCCTGGAGGTGGGGGTGGAAGACCATAAACCCCACAACAACAACAACAACAACAACAACAACAACAACAACCATGTGATACAAGAAGAAGACGACGATCCTGAGATGCAACGCACGCTGGCTTGTGGGTCGACCGAGAACAGTCTTCCTTTAAACGGGACTGACTTCAAGACAGTGAAGCTAGGGGATGAAGCTGACGAAGTGCACACAGAGGGAGAGACGTCTACGGATGCAGCCTCGACGCAGTCGGGGGACAGCGACACAGAAAGCGAGACAGAGAGCGAAGACAGCGAAGACAAAAAGTGGTACGAGACATACAACAGAAAGGTGAAAAAGTTTGTGAATTGGAAATGGTTCAACAGGTTCGTTGTGTTTGTGATCACGTTCAACATCCTAGTCATGTGCATGGACTACCATGGCATATCCAAGAACCTAGAAAACTTCCTTGAGATTACATCTCTCGTGTGCAACTTAGTCTTCATTCTTGAGATGCTGCTGAAGATGGTGGGACTGAGCCTAAAGGGCTATTTCATTGATGGGTGGAACAGGTTTGACTTCCTGCTAGTGGTGATCTCTATTCCCGAAATGGTTATCACGCTGATAACAAGCGACAACGGTGGTGGATCTTCTTCGGTGACAGCGTTCAGGGCACTGCGAGCGTTCAGAGTCACTCGATTGCTGCGAAGAAACAAGTCCCTACAGGAAGTGGTCACCACCATCATGCGTTCTCTGTCAAGCGCTGTATATTTATGTATTATTATGCTGCTCTTCATCTTTGTGTTCAGTGTTTTAGGTGTGCAACTCTTTGCCAACTCCCTCCCCCAAGAGGAGCGCAATAATTTCCAGTCCCTGTGGCACGCCTCTATCACCGTCTTTGTTGTCATTACCGGCGAACGATGGGCCGGCATCATGCACTCCGCGATGGATGCCACCAGCCCCGCAGCCGCCCTTTACTTCGTTACGCTCTTCTCGCTGGGAAACTACATCTTTATGAACTTGTTCATAGCTATCCTTATCGACAACTTTGCTCACATGCATATTCAAGAAATGGAAGAACGGAAGGAGCGTGACGCCAAACGGAAACTACAAAGGGACGAGCGGAAGCGGCGGAAGAAAGCGCGACAGCTCTACGTGTCAGAGATGGCCAGAAGCGAGATGATGAAGTGGGACAGCTCTGGTCTTGAGGACAGTTCACGAGGGCCACGTGGAATGGAGCGCGTGTCGTCCATGAAGAGCTCCGACGCAGACAGGGCACGGAGCGGGAGCCTTGTGACCGCTACAGCCCCGATGGTGCCGAAGATTAACATCAAGTTCAGCAAAACAAGCTACCCTGGAAAGTACAACAGCATAGCTTCACACAGGTCTGTTGCCAGCCAGCCCCAGACGAACAGGTACAACAGCGGCACTTCTTTGAACAGTGCAGTTACACGGCAACGGGCACTGAGCAGCAGGGGCAGCAAGGTGTTCACGTCCTTCCCCGTTCCCGACAGCGTGCGGTCGTTGAGAAGCCTGAAACCCACCAGCTCCACCGTGAAAACACCGCTGAACCCCCGATACTCAACCACCAACAGACTGCTGCAGAAGAAGGCGACATCTCTTTGCAAGCTTACTTTCGCAGAGTTTAGGGAGTCCGCATCCGAGAACAAAGAACAACCAGCTGTGCTATACAAAGGTAAGTCCTTGTTCCTGTTTGCGATAGACAACCCGGTGCGTGTGTGCTGCACGAAGGTGGTGCGACACAAGCTGTTCGACTACTTCACCGTGTTTGTGATTATTCTGAATACAGTGACCCTTGCTTTGGAGGGGCCGTGGACAAAGGACCAGCCTGCAGCGTTCAGGCAATTCCTCGATGTGTCTGACTTGGTGTTTGTGATCCTATTCACAGTGGAGGCAACGATGAAGATCATCGTCTACGGATTCATCGGTGACAAGGACACGAGGGAGAGTCTGGAGACTATCCAGGAAGAGGACGACGACGAGTCGAAAAAGACGCCAATTTCGTTCCGCTCGCGGCGTGACGAGTCTGTGGTGTCAATTCCCTACGAGGAGGCAGAGACAGAGGCGGACAAGGGGCTTGTTGAGATCATCAGGCGGCAGAACGAAGCAGAGGAGTACGAGGACCTCTGCCCATACATATACAACACATGGAACCGTGTGGACTTCGTGGTGTGCATCACTGCCATCTTGGGTATTTTTATACCGTTCTTTGCGTTGTTCAGGTCGCTGCGGACGCTGCGGCTCATCATCCGTAACCAGAACATCAAAGTGGTGGTGCGGGCTTTGTTTAACGCCCTCCCTGACATTGGGAATGTGCTGGCCATCACCACCTTCATCTTCCTTGTCTTTTCCATCCTCGGAGTGCAATTGTTCAAGGGCAAGATGTACCAGTGCACGGATCCTAGTATTTTCAATATTACGGACTGTGTAGGGGAGTACATGGTGCCGCTGTGTTCCACTCTTATGAACCAAACAGCTTGTATGGGGAACGACTTGCAGTTTTTCTGCCGGTGGGACGGCCACCGCTGTGTGACGAAGACAGATGCATCAGACATCTGGGGCGATCCTCTGCAGCCCGACGTTCCTCTGAATAGATCGTGGGTGAACTCTCGTTTCAACTTCGACAACGTCGGGGAGTCCTTCCTTACGCTGTTCCAAGTGTCTTTTGCTGAGACATGGGCAGACATCCTGTGGCTGGGCGTCGACGCGCATTCCACCTCGGAGTCCGTCTTGCACCACAGGGACGCACACCCCCCCAACGCCCTCTTCTTCATCGCCTTCATGGTCGTCGGAAACTTCTTTGCTCTGAACCTGTTCATCGGCCTGCTTATTGACAGGTTCACCATGCTCAGGAAACAGCTCGAAGGAAGCGCCTTTCTGACACCCGACCAACAGCAATGGGTGAAATCCCAGAAAGGGTTGGGGAGAATTGCACTGGATCCAAAGTATGCACATATATCAAAACCTATCTTAAAAAAAACCCCTTCACAGACCCATCCCGCCAAAAGACGGCATCCGAAGGGTGTTGTTCGCTGTTGTGTATCACCCATGGGTATGGCTGTTGTAGGGTAGCAACAACACATTACAGTTCGATACCGGGATCACAGTGGCTATCTGTGCCAACGTGGCGGTGATGTCCCTGCGGCACTACAAGCAGCCGGAGGACTTGGAGAAGTTTGAGAAAAATGCGAACCTGGGCTTCTTAGTGTTGTTCGCGGTGGAAGCGCTGCTGAAGATTGTTGTCATGAAGAAGAAGTACTTCAAGGACAGCTGGAACAGGTTCGATTTTGCGTTGGTGGTACTCTCCTTTGGAGGCCTGGCGATTGGGAACACATCAGTGCAGGTGTTCAGAATCCTCAGAGTAGCGAGGTTGTTCAGACTAATCAAGAAGGCTGAGGTATTTGACATTTGCCAACACATTCACCCATCTTATCAGGAGCTGGCCTTGCTGTTCGGGACTCTGTACTATGCACTGCCGTCGTTGATGAATATTGCGATGCTGCTGCTTGTAATGTACTTCAACTTCGCGGTGCTTGGGGTTCAGATCTTCGGCGAGGTGCGGCAAGGTGACTCGCTGAACAAATGGTTGAACTTCACCAACTTAGGTACGTCCCCACATTCTACCTCATGCAACACCACACAGGGAAGGCTGTCATCACTCTGTACACCATCTCCACCACAGAAAAGTGGAACGACGTCATGGAGGACACCATCAACGACCAGGACGGGTGTCAGGTTGCAGGCGACTGTGGTATGACGTGGAAGGGAAGAGAAAAAAAAAGAAGAACATACAGGTGCCGATCGTGTCGGGGCCGTCATTTACTTCTGCACTTTCATGGTGATTGGCAGCTTGATCTCGGTGAATCTCTTCATCACCGTTGTGTTGGAAAATTTCAGCGACCAGCAGACGCACGACCTCGCGCACGAGATGCTCTACGAGTTCAAGGAGACGTGGCTCAAGTTTGATCCCAAAGGACGCGGCTGGCTGCACATCGTCGATTTTTTGTTCATTTTACGATCGCTTCCACCGCCCATCGGGCTACGACGGCCCGAGAGCATCCCTGAGATGATACGGCACTTGAGGTTCCTGTCGATCCCCATCACACGCGAGGGGAAGTTGAGGTATATATGAAAACTAACTTCTTTAAAAAAAAAACAAAGATACATCGACTCGCTAAGGTCGATAAGCAAGAAGCTGTTCAACATACAAGAAGAGGACATGCCGCTACTTGCAAAGTTCACGAAGTCGGATGATGTATGGGGGTTTTTTTTTCTCTTCTTTTTTTATCCCGTACGCACAGGACGAGGCCTTTACGGTGTATCACCTCTTTGCTGCTTTGAGGATACAGGAGAGGTGGAAGAGATACGTCAAAATCCGAAAACGGAAACAGCAAACAATTTCGCTGACCGCAGTGGCGGCAGCGATGGTGGTGGTGAAGACAGCACATGAGATGGAAGAAAATGAGGTGGACAAACCCCACGAGGATCGGTCGACACGTCCTCCTATAGTTCCTCTGGTGCCTTTGCTCGAGATGCACACGCCTTTGAATAGCAACCTTGAGATCACCAGCCCACTTGACTCTAGCCGTAATGCGCCATATGGCCACGATGATGGTGATGAAGAGCTAGTTCATTCAGACGGGGGGGTCATGACTGCAAGGAAGCATACGGAACCCGTACTATCACGTTCAGGGGATGACTCTCCCCATCTCATTATCTCTCCTCTTAGATTTCCGGAGCTGAGCGATACTATAGATTTGGATGATGATGAGCTTATGCTTACTGAAGACGAAGAAGAGGTAGAAAACGAAAACGAAAATGAAAAAGAAGAAGAAGAAGAAGAGGGAGAGGAAGCACATGGAAGACACACCCCCAATATAGATGAAGAGGGATAAAAAAAAAAAAGAAATATTTATAAGGAAAAAAAAAAGAAGAAGAATAAGAAGAAGAAGGGGGAAGAAACCTTCGGTTTTGTTTAGTTAGTACAACTATTTCGGTGTTCTGGTCCTTTTTTTTCTTTTTTTTTTCTTTTCTTTTTTTCCCCCCATTTTCTCTCTTCTTCCCCCCCCTTTTTTTTAAATGCAAAAAGGGTATAAAAAAAAGGAAAAAAAGAGAGAGAGAGAACAAAGAAGATAAGGCTGAAACTTTTGCCTACGTTGTGCTGAGCGGAGAAAACTTCGGTTGTTTTCTTAATTTGTTACTCCTTTGTTTTTTTCTGGTTCACAAAATAAAATTTCCCCCCACCCCACCCCCTCCCACTAATTCTGGCTGAGAGAAAGGGGGGAAAGAAAAGGATTTTGAGACACTTCCCCCCCACCTGTGGTGGAAGGAACGGAAGTTAAAAAAGAAATGCAGCTTCTCAAGAACCAAGAAAGGCTTTCATGTCCTTGCGGGTCTTTGCAAAGAAAGGGGGGTATTTGTTTTGTTGTCATAAAAGAGGTAAGAAAAAGATTTTTCTCACTTTATTTTTATACCTGTTTTTTTTAAAAAAAAAGAAAAACAAAGGAAGAGAATGAGAAGAAGAAGAAGGGGGAAAAAAGAAAAGATAGGTTTTAAAAAAAAGGGGGGGGAGATGGGGCAGAAGGTAATATAGAAGGCCGAAATAAAAAAAAAATAAAAAAAAAAAAACATGAAGAAGGAAAAAGAGTGTCTTTTTTTTTTTTGTTCAAAAAAAAAAGAAGAAAATTTTATAGCTACAATAGAAAGGTAGTGGGGAGAGGGCAGCACTCCTCTTCTTGCCTTTTTTTTTTTCTTTCCCCCTTGTTCTGTTTTCACACTGTCCCCCACCCCACCCCACCCCAGAGGTACGTAAACATATGATCAAAGAGCCACACACACGCAAAAGTACGCAGGTGGCAGCACTAGCGAAGCTCCCTTAGGGCGGGCTGCAGCAGAGCGTAATAGAAAATGCTTGTTCTGACTATAGTCATGCGTCTCAGGCACAGGTTGATCCTGCCCCTCACCCTCCATTTTTTTTTCCCTCCATTCACCCCAACAACTTTTTTCTTTTTGTAAGTCTTATCCCCCCTTTTTTTTTTCTTGTGTTCACATGAGACACCATTTGCAAAACCAAAAAGGGCAAGGTTTTTTTTTTTTTTCTCTTGCCCCCCCTCCCCCCCTCTCCCATCCCGGAAAAAAGTTTTTCTCTTATCATGCTGTCAGCATTTTTTTTTCTCCCCCCCTTTTTTTTTTCTTCCAACAAATTTTATTGAAAAGCAATTCATAAAAAGGAGGGGGAGGGAAGGGGGGAAAAAAAATGAAACTACCCTTTGACACCGGAGAACTGGCGGCGGCGGATGTCACCATGAGCAGTGGCAACAGGACGCTGAGCAGACTGGAACGGTTCAGACGGGTGCAGACCCCGGAGGGCTGCAGCGGGGTGTTGCGCGGGAAAGGGAAAAAAGGAGGGGTAGTGGTGGCGCAGCCGTTGGGGAAGGCTGTTTTGAAACCGCTTTACAACAGTTTCAAAGGAGACCACGAGATCCCCAAGAAGGTAGTCACGAGAACTGACTGCCAAAACATATGGTTCAAGACCAATAAAAAAACGCCCCCGGCCTATGAGAAACCTGCCACACTCTTATCGAAAAAGCCACTCACAGGCTTGGTACTCTACAACATGCTAGAAACCGAAAAGTCATTCGGTTCCTACCCCTCCCTGCTGCGCTCACGTTGCCGGTCCTCATTTTATGATGAAACCCGTGACGTGGCAGCGCTTGCAGACACCCCCACAGAAGCAAAGGCTCCCGAGGACGTCGCCTTTCAAGAGCTTGTTGCCTGCACTAAGGCCAAATACAGGATGGCCAAGTGGACCCCCCATGCCTGCACTGTGTGGGATGTCTATCGTGAGCGTGACGTACAAAAGGAAGTCCTCCGTGTGAAAAACGAGGTGAAGCGACTTTCGACCCCTACTTGACGTTTTCAACAAAAGAGGGAACAAAAAAAAAAAGTCTGTACATAGCAACATAATACATTGATGCCGGGGGGGGGGGGGGGGGGGGTAGGGGGGGTCATAAGGGGGTCGTTATTTGCCCTTTTTCAGGCTCTTCGCCAAGGGCATTTTGGGCCCTTAAAAAAACTGTAACCACCCCAAAAGTGCCCACAAATCACCCAAACCCCCGTTTCCCGATGGTTTCCGGCCCCAGAAGTGCCCAGAATCATGTTCTAATTTTGGGGCCCCCGTTTGGTACTTTCCCTATGTAATCCTAGGGGCCCCTATTTTATGTTCCCTAGGATTACATAGGGAAAGTACCAAACGGGGGCCCCAAAATTAGAACATGATTCTGGGCACTTCTGGGGCCGGAAACCATCGGGAAACGGGGGTTTGGGTGATTTGTGGGCACTTTTGGGGTGGTTACAGTTTTTTTAAGGGCCCAAAATGCCCTTGGCGAAGAGCCTGAAAAAGGGCAAAAAGTGGCCCTTTTTTAAGGACCATATGACCCCCCCTAGGGCTATGCTGGCATGGAAACGCGTTTCCATGCATTTTTTGAAAAAAAGGGAAACGGAAACGGATACGGAAACGTTTCCTTATGTTTCCTTAAGAAGGAAGCCGTTTCCATAAGAATTTTGAAAAGTATGGAAACGGAAACGGAAACGTTTCCACGTTTCCTGCCAGCATAGCCCTGGGGGGGGGGGGGGGGGGGGGGGGTGAATCCCTCCATGTTTTTATTTGGTTTGGCTATGGTATTTTTTTTTTCTTTCAAAACGTAAGTTATTTTTCCCTTTTCTTTTTTTTTTTTTGCCTGCAAGAACGGATTTTGTGACTTCGTCTAAAAAAAATAAAAAAAAAGGAGGGAGGAAGAAAAGGAACAAAAAAAAAAAAAAATGTCGCACCAATATCTCTTCAAGTATATAATTATCGGTGATTCCGGGGTGGGCAAGTCTTGTTTGCTGCTGCAGGTAAGTCCTTTTTTTTTTTTTATAAAAAAAAAAAAAAAAAAATGAGAAACACAAATTTCGTACAGTTCACCGACAAAAGGTTCGAGCCGATCCATGACCTCACGATAGGAGTGGAGTTCGGGGCAAGGATGGTGGTGATAGATCAGAAACAAATTAAGCTTCAGATATGGGACACTGCGGGGCAGGTATTTGGAAGGGAGAAAAAAAAAAAAAAAAAAAAAAAAAGGAATCCTTCCGTTCTATCACGCGTTCGTACTACCGTGGGGCGACAGGGGCACTTCTCGTGTATGATGTCACAAGGAGGGAAACCTTCGACAATTTGAAATCGTGGTTGAACGACGCGCGCGACAACGCCAACACCAACATGACCATTATGTTAATCGGCAACAAATGCGACTTGGAATCTAAGCGACAGGTAGCCAAAGAAGAGGGAGAGAAGTTTGCCGCCGAGAATAACCTTGTGTTCATGGAAACATCAGCTAAAACTGCGTCGGTATGAGATATTTGAAAAAAAAAAAAAAAAAAAAAAAAAGGGTGTTGACGATGCATTCGTATCCACCGCGAAGAGCATTTACGAGAAGATCCAGAAAGGCCTCCTAGACCCCTCCCAAGTTGCTGGCCGTCCCGCGAATAAGGGTCCCTCTTCCCTCCCCACCAGGCCCGAAGGGAAGAAGAAGGAAGGATGCTGCTAGAAAAGGAAGGGTGAGAGGGAGAAGAAAAGAAAAGAAAAGAAAAGAAAAGGAAAAAAAAAAAAAAAATAAGATAGAGGGTTGTAATAGTCATGCGTGTGAATTTCTTTCTTTCTTTCTTTTTTTTTTTTTTTTTTTTTTTTTTATTCCATGACAATTTTCTAACCCTGTTTTTTTTTTTTTTTTTTTTTTTTTTTTTTTTTTTTGTGGAAAGAGAGAAAGAAAAAAAAAAGAGAGAGATGTGGGGGGATGCAACTGAGAAAAGAAATAAAGAAAGGTGGGGGGGGGAGTGGAGGAGGGAGTGGAAAGAGGGTTGGATAATAAAAAAATGTCCTTTTCCCTCCTTGTTTTTCTTTTTCTCTTAGTTCTTTTCCCCGTGTCTCGACCATGTGTAGTCTATTGCTGACGAAAGCCCTGAGAGGCCTAAGGACAGAGTGGGGTTGGCATGAGTGAATATATACTTTAAAAAGAAATGCCTACTGAGTTTTTTTTTGTCTTTGTTTTTTCTTTTTTTTAAATTATTCTTCTTTGTGAAGTGAACTTCTTCAGAACAATAAAAAGAAAAAGGAGGGGGAAAAGAAGTGTTTCCTTTTCTTTTAAGTTTTTTCTTGTTGCTTGTTTTTCTTTTTTGTTTTGTTTTCTTTCATTTTCCTTTCTACTCTCTGTCCACTGTGTCCCTGTTCTCCCCCCTTGCCTTTTTTTTTTTTTTTTCCCTCTTCCCAGCATGAATAGTGTGTTGTTCTTTTCTTTTTTTTTTTTCCTTTTTTTTTTTTCTGTTGCGCTCCTTTTTGCTTTTTTTTTTCTTTCTTTCTTGTCGCAACGCAGAGCTCACAACCTGCGAATGAAACAAAAAAAAAAAAAGACATGAAAGAGAGTATTACCCGTTGATATCTTTCCTTTTTTTTCCCCCCTTTTTTTTGTTGCAAGAATGAGTCTCTGACTTGTCAATACAAAAGGGAGAACGTTGGCAACGTGTTATAAGTTACAAACAGACACACACAGCAGGCCTGCCCCTCTTTTATGACCCCCCCCCCTTTATTCTTTTTTCTTTCCCTCAATACTCAGCAAAAAAAAAAACACAAAAGAACTCCCCACCACCAACTCCTCCCCCTCCACCCTCCTGTTTACCCCTTGCTTCTTTTCATCGAACGTAGTCAATCTGCTAAGTCATCACATGTAAGGGAGCAAGCTGACTCATGTTGCAGCGAAGCTACTTGTAGGATGCAGCTGTGGTCTGCGGTGAGAGATGTGAAAGAATGCTTGAGAATGTTCCACAGGCTCCCGCCGCCCAAGCGTACTGCGAAGGCACAACTTCCTGTTGTGTACGCGCTTTCACGTGCAAAGCGGCATCGTGAGTCTGTGTCGCTCTTTCACAAGATGCTGAGGAGTCCTACGGTGCACCTGCTTTCGAAGCACGAAGCGCAGCGTGCTGTAAGCATCGCCATGACAGCCTCTTTGAAGCAAGGTCTGTGGAGGGACGCTGTCAGGATCTATAACAAGAGCTTCCCCGGTGTCCCCAAGGATGCGCATTGCCAAGCGTCGCTTCTCTCCGCTTACGGCAAGGCCCGCCTTTGGAGGAAGTCACTAGCCTACCTGGACAGCATGCCCGCTCCCTCCGAGGTTCATTACAACCAAGTGATGCACAACTGTCAGGTTTCCCAGCGGCACGACCTTGTCGCCACCATCCACCAACGCATGCGGAGGAAAGGCGTTGTGCAGACCAGTACCACTCTCTCCCTTTGCCTGACCTCCTACTCCGAGATGCAGCATACCTCGAGGTGTGTGAACATCCTCAGCCACCCCCTTGCCTCTACCGAGTTGTACAACGCCATGATCACCCACTGCTCCAAGCATGCTGATTATGCAACAGGTATGCACCTCCTCGATAGGATGGAGGCAGTGGGTGTCGAAGCCAACATTCTCAGCCTGACGATGACCATCATGTGCTTCGCGGGCGTAAAGAAGCCCACAACCCAGTACTCAGACACCGTGCGCAACCTCTGGCAGCGTGCCTCGTGGTCAACGGAGGTGGGCAATGCGGCACTCACGGCACTCAGCCGCATGTCATGCCCAAGCACTGTGCTCGTGTTCGACACGATGGAGGCACAGGGAGTACCTCGCGACAGCATCACGTACACACTGTACTTGAAGTACCTCGTCAAGTGCACGCGGCTGACAGAGGCTGTCACCACGTACATGAACCTCAGCAGCTCCGAGTCTTTCCAAGCAGATGACAAACTGCTCAGCATTGTGATTGAAGCTGCAGTGCGCGCAGGGGACTTGTCTACGGCCACCACCTTGTCAATGAAGTCGCGTAACCCTTCCCTCATCACACCACTCTTCATCAAGGCATGGTGCGACAGAGGCGACCTCGACAGAGCCCAAGGCATCTATGAGGACCTTGAGGTGCGCACTACAACAGCAGCTCACCACCTTGCTGCTGGATATGTGAAAAAGGCCCAAAGCCTCCGTGCGTATGAGGTGCTTGCCGATCCGAGCATCGCTCACGACACTAAGTCACTCACTTTGCTTGTGACGTGTGCTCTGCAGCTAGGGAAAGCAGAGGAAGCGAAGCGGCACCTTGTAGAGCACTTGGAGGCAGGGGTTGACTTCATCTCTGTGGTGTCGGTGTTGCAGCACGTGAATGCACACTTTGTGTTGCTATGGCTGTATAACTACTGTGAGGCGGCGGGCTACGAAGTAACTGGCGAGTTCCGTGACACTGTGCTGGAGACGCTGTGCGAAGGTTACATGTGGGAGAGTGCTATGGGGGTCTACCAAGGGATCAGCCACCCCACGTCTTGGGAGACGCTTCAGGTGATCAAGTCGTGCAGGTACGAAGACCCCGCGATGGCGATGAACATGCTAGAGGATGCATACGAGTTGGGTGCTGTGGATGGTGCTTGTGGTGCGGCGGTGGTGCATGTGTGCCGTGCGGGTAACCTGTTACAGTGGGGTTTGGAAGTGCTGAAATGCTTCCCTTGGGAAACCCTCCCAGGTGGCGAGGAGGTCCCCCTGAACCTCATGCTGCTTGCCATCAACGAACGAAAATACTCCATTGCCGTGGCTGCCTACTTCGGCACTTCACAGCGAACGCCTGAAATGGACAGGATGCTACTCCGAGTGGTCATTGACTCACCTGAAGACATTCTCATGTGTGAAGAAGCACGTACCTCAAGCTACCTAGATACTCTTACTCCTTTTTTTGATGATAACTTCCTGAAAAAACACATGATGGCGCCTGAGTCTTTCTCGTATGAGGTAGCACAGCAGGTAAGGTAGATATCACTTGCTATTATCCTGCTGCAACACAGTTATGCACTACAGGGAGGGTGGGAACTATGAAGAACCTCAATATCTTAGAGAGGCCCATATCGAAGGGGAAGGCTGAGGTGTCCCTCAGTGCTTTTTCTTTTTTGTTTTCAGAGATCGTTCAATACACAAAAAACTCACCCACGCCTGCCAAGGCACTGGCAACGTGGGAGTCAAGACTCCACAAAATAGGCTACGGAGTGGGCATACGGGTGTTGGACCTGATCGTGTATAGGAGTAAGGGGATGGACAGCAGGGAGACAGATCTTGTGAGGGTATGTGGGGAAGAAGGAATATTATTTAATATTACAGTTTCTGACATTTATTGAGAAGACTGTGTGGAAAGTGTTGTTCGGGAAGCAGGCCGACAACCTAGCAATAGTTGCCGCAAACCAGGCAAACGGACAGGTATGCTGACAGTGCTTGATGATCATGACAACCGCACAGCCGCACGACGTGTACTGCATTCTGGACACCGACCCTGTGGTGTCGCACTTTGTGTGCAACCCTCCTGAGTTCAAGAAGCTTAGCAGCACAGCTTTCGTGGCCGGCATTGTTGCGGGCATGTTGGACAGTGCAGAGTTCCCAGCGGAAGTAACCGCGTTCGCCAAGAACAGCGATGACACACGATCGAGAGAAATAGTGTTCGAAATACACTTCAAAAAACACGTGTTACAAAGGCATGAGAAGATGAAGAGCTGAAAGCGTTTATGTTTTGCTCATTCTCTTTTGCGAGGCACCACTCACCTACACAGGAAGACATGAAGCAGAGAGCGCTGATAGATGTCGTGACGCGGCAGGTGCGGTGTGTCAGCCGCTCAGAAGTCCATGGTGTGACCCCCCACCGAGGGAAAGCGAAGAGGCTGCCGCCCAAAGGTGTCGGAGAGCAGCCGAGGGTAGACTATTTTGAGCTATTTGAAGAGGCATATGGCGCGAAGGAGATGTGGCAGCGTGGAAGCGAGAAGCACATGCAGAAAGTGATCCCGCTGATGGCACGCAAGATCGATGACCTGCGTGAGAGGATAGCCGACATGCACAGGTACCACCGCCTGTACAAACTTGAGGCCGTAAAAGAACTGAAAAAGATCCCTCTTTACAAAAGGGAGGCCTGGATGAGCCCCGATTTAACGAGGTCACTCGTCATGGAAGATTTGAAGTCCAAAGGGTACCTCACGGAATCCGGTGAACTCAAGACACTTGAGCAACTTCGCGAGGACATTGCAAAACTGCCCCCTGCGGGAAGCACGCCAGCATCTCTACCTCTAAAGAGTGAAGGCGACAGTCCTGCCGACGTCCCTGCCACCACATCAACTCAGCCCCCTACAGTGCCTGCAACTGCTCAGTTTGACTACGAAGACATGCCTGTGGTCGTGGACCCTCTCCTCGGTGACGTGCACGCCCCTACCTTCGCCCCACAACCTGAGGAGATCAACATAACTGCCGCGCCCTCCAAGAAGGTGCCTTCTAAGAACGCTGTCCTCGATCTTGCGTACGATGATAGTGGCCTCCCGCCGAATGTCGACAAGATCTGGGCTAGGTACCCCAGAGGAGAGGTCCAGGCCGACCTCGACTCAAAGTTGAAAGTGACGGAAGTCAAGCCCACCCAGCAGTCAGAGCACTTGTACGAGGACCCCACACCAAGACGGTATGGCAAAGATGGGCGCGAGATAACCAATAAGGCACGAGTAGAAGGTACGAACGGAAGGGATGAACAACATGAATTGGGAGGGCAGAGACAGCAACAAGAATCTATCGATGAAGAAGAAGAGTACGAAGAAGACCCCGTCCTCGCAAGGCTCCAGAGGGAGAAGCTCAAACGAAAAGGCCAGCTATCAGTATGTATAAACAACGATTATTTTTATCCATTCTTACAGCATTTGTGGGCGCATTTAAATGAACCTGAAGTAAAACCTGGGGAAGTTGTGCACAGCACAGCCTTAGCGCTGATGCATGACGTGGAGGCAGAAGGGAGGGTGCTGAGCATCGGGGATAAAATAAAAGAAGTCGAAGCGAGGATGATGTCACCAGAGGCGGTATGTTTTCACCAATGCTTTTCGCCGTATTCTCAAGCAGAAAATCGACCTTGCTGGGGATTACCCTGCGCAGCCTGAGCGAGGACCCGACAAGATGGATAAATATTCCGTGCACATCCAAAACAGTGGAAAGTATGTCCCTCTTGCACACAACCCCACCTATCACCTCAGGGAGGAACTGATACTATCAAACGAAAAGATAGAGTATCTGCAGAAGCGGCTGAAGCCCGAAATTATTACTGGTGGTAAGTTTGTCAGCCGCTTGCCAGTGAATGAAGACCAAATACCATTCATACACAAACGGGCCAACGAAGACGGTGTGTGGTACGCGAGAAGCAAAGTCGCGGGTGAGCCCGGGCGGGTCATCAACAAGAAATACTGGCCACGCGAGGCCATCCTCATCCCCTTCGATATCCATAAGGTATGAATGCCGCCACCTTGTTACCACCATAGGCTGCGACACGAGGGCAGGGCTACGAGAGGATCAGGGCGCAGAATGCCATCTTGGAGCTTACAGACAAACTCGACGAATAGAGTCATAAAGAGTTATCACTTTGTTGCTTTCTGCAGGTTCCTTTTCAATTAGCACAGAACAGGATGAACAAGCCAAAGTCTTCGAAGCCACAAGATTGGCAAACAAATGGTTCCCTCAACCTCCTAGGGGCGTTCCCTGAAGCCGTGCGATGCATCGAGGCAACAAATCTGCACGTGTGGACAACAGAGAAGGAAGGGACATGCACCATTCGTGGAATGAACGGGTTGCCCGTTATGCGGATGAAGAAGGACGCTGAAAACCCACTAATCACAACACTGGTGCACTCTAGCAGCACGGGACACATGTGGCTGGGCTACGTGACGGGTCTGGTGAGGGTGTACCCTGCTACGTCCTTGAAAGGGAAGCCATTATTCGAAGACAAAAAACACAAAGAACAAGTCACTGCTGCAGCGGAAAACGGTACCTATGTGATCACCGGTTCAGTTGACTTCTACATCGCAGTGTGGGATGCAGTGTCTCATCAATGGTTAAAGTCCCTGAGACACGGGTGTGGGATAAAGACATTGTGCCCCTCAATGGAAACTCTGTACTGCGGAGGCTACGACGGTGTGATAAAGTACTGGAACATGCATGCAGAGGGAGAGGAGCCTTCTGTGCTGGGTGATGGCAACAAGAAAGATACTGTCAACAGATTACTGATCTCTAAAGCGGCAAATGACAAACTGTGGGTTGCCAGCGACGACAAGAAGGCCACCGTCTGGAACATAAACACCCTCTCGAAGGTCACTACGATCACAGCTTTCACTTCTGCCGTGAAGGACCTTCTCGATCTAGGCCCTATCATGCTGACTACTGACGGAAGAGGTGTCCTGCAGTCGTTCAGCACATCGACATATGCACCTCTTAAGAAGTACCAGTCCGCCAAGGGCGTCGTGCTGTCCATCTGCAACACGGCGACACACCTTGTGAATCGCGTCTGGACAGCTGACTCCGACGGAAACGTGCGGGTGTGGCTGGACGAGGTCAGGAACGAGGATGACACCATGCTAGACACGAAACAGATGCACTCTATACTGCAGACTGTAGTGCCCGCTGTGAAAAGCACCGACGGCGGCGACGATAGGCTAATGATCCAAGTTAAAGAACTGCAGGAAGCCAAAAAACAGCTTGAAAAGGAACGGCAAATGCTAAGGACAGAGCTGCAGGCAAAAGAAGAAAAAGAAGGAACACCGCAGCCACGCATAGAGCCCGTGATGCACGCACAGAATGAGAGCGTGTTAAGACACGAACTGCGCCAGTTAACAGAAGAAAAGCTGCGGCTTGTGACAGAGCTTGAATCTAAAGATAACGTTATCAAGGAGCTGCAACAACATTGCCAGCACGCGATGGATGTCTCGGGCCAAGCCGAGCAGCTGAAGAGAACTTATGAAGATAACGCCCTTAACTTGCAGCTCTCACAAGATAAAACAGAGCAGGAGGTCCAAAGACTGGAGGCGGAGCTCCGCATTGAGCGCGAGGTTCGCGAGAAAATCCAGGCGAACCTTATCCCTGACCGAGAGCTTGCTATGCTGCGTAAGGTATGTTGCGTGTTCCTATCCTTCACACACTCAGAACGCTGTTACTGCGGGCCTTCTGACTGATGAAGTAAAGTTACTAAGGGAGGTTATTGCGGAGCAAAAGCTGCACCTCCAGAGTCAGGTATGCAGGTGGTGGTATTCAAAATCTTAAGGAACTGGAGCTGAACGATCCTGTGATGGCGCAGATCAAGACGCAGTATGAAGCACTCAAGAAGCTCAATGAAGAGAAGGACATCGCAATAGCCCTGCAAGCACAGAACTTAGAAGAAAAGTGCGAAACGATAAGGCTGCAGGAAGAGAGCCTTAATCAGCACAGGCAGCTGACTGAGGAGTACATGGCAACAACCGCCGCGATGACACAAAAAATGGTCGCTCTGGAAGCGAGGAAGGTAAGCACAGTCTTTAACAAGGAGAGCGAGATTCTGCTCCAGACCGAGGTGCAAACGCTAACTGCGAACGTGCATGACAAGGAGGAGCACATTCAGGGGCTGCAGAAGAGCGTTGCAAGACACGAGGCGAATGCACTGTCCCAACAGAGAGCACTGCAGGACGCAAAGGACCATGTAGCAAAGCTGCAAAAGGCTGCTGAAGACTTGACCATGCACCCAGTGCCCATGCCTGGGTCCGATGGCACACTGCCTGACGACACCGAGCTTCTGAGAGATGAAATCACATTGTCAAGGAAACGCGTCCAGTTGCAGCAGCAGGTCCTCCGAGAGAAGACAGGGAGAATAGATTTATTGGAAAAGTTGTTGAGCACGAAAGAGACAGTCATCGAAGACCTCGACAAGGCCTTGGGCGAAAAGGAGAGGGAACTGCTAGCTGCTCCTTCTGCATTTGTGTCTATACCAGTCTCGCAAGAGCCCACCCCTGTCATCCTTTCAACACATCAGGAGTGCATCATCATCAAGGCTGAACCGAAGCTCCAAGACAAGCCTAGGGATGTGTCCCCCTGTGCCACCAGTACTTCGGTTGTATCCGCTTTACGTACTTCCAGGCTCCCCGAGTACGAAGATGTGTCTCCTACAAAGCACAGAGAAAGTATGGAGAGCTTCGAGTTCCCCCCGAGGCAGTCCCGAGCGTCCCATGAAGCCATGGAAAAGTTCTCTGACAGGAGATCGCGGAGCACACGCTTCTCAGAAGCGTATGACTCCCCTCGCAGGTCAGAGGCGAGACTGGACTCGCCGAGAAAATACTCGACGTACTCTGAGATGAGGAAGCAGTCCGAGAGGAGGTACTCCGATTCCCCAAGAAGGTACTCCGATTCCCCAAGAAGGTACTCGGTGTCTCCGAGAAGGTACTCGGAATCGCCAAGAGTCTCAGAGTCAGGAAGATACTCAATATCGAAATCTGAAAGCAGGTCTAGTAGAGAGCACAGGTCAGAGTCATCAGTCAGGCATGTTGAAGAAAGGCGGGATGTCTCAGAGAGGCATTCGCGGATGAGCGAGTCGCCTAGAAGGTTCTCAGAAGTGGCACCGGAGTACTTGCGATCCTCGCGAAGCAGAAGTTGTCACTCTGAGGGTGCAAGGTCGGACGGCACAAGTCCTGCGAGGAGCCCTTCGGACGCGGGATCTGAGGCGAGGACTAGATCGGAGGACAAGAAGTCATCAGAAGCCAGGAGCCGGGTTTCCGTGCGATCAGAGAACGGGTGCCTCCGCCGCGAAAGCCAGAGACAAGTGACGGACGCCAAGGAAAGCATAGCAGACACGAAAATGGCAAACAGTGACAATGTGGCAATCAGCCCTAGGAAAGGCACTGTCATCATCAGAGAAGACAGGGTCAGCAAGGAGCTGTTTGAGGAAACCAAAACCGAGCTGACGTCGCAGCTGCACGACAAGGACGAACTGCTAGCAAACATGAAGCAGCAACTGATGAAGCTCATGAATGAAAACGAGCGGTTGGTGAACGAGTCTGCTACACTGAAGGAGAAGAGTGTTGCTTTGGAAAAAGCGGTAAGCGAAACAGAACTCGTACGGCAGACAGTTACAAATGTCACGAAATATAGTGAAGCCACGAAGAAGGGTTTGGAAGGCAGAATCTTAGAGTTGGAAGAGCACTTGTCATATCTAACGGACCAAGCTGCAGTGCACGCTGGCGCGAAGGCACAATTGGAAGTGATCCGAACGGTTCTTAATGATCTGACTGAGCGACTGGACGCAAAGGAGCTTCAGTGCAACGAGCTAAACAAGCAATGCATTAAGCAAGAGTGTGAGCTCAAGGATAGCCATGTGGCTGTCATGAACCTGAAGAGGCAAGCCGAAATACAACAGATAGCTTCGACGGACCTCTCGACCGATGAGATGAAGCAACAGTTGGCGACGTGCGACAATGACCTTCGCACCGCACGCGAGACCAGCAACAGAGCAGAGTACGAGGTGTCTATGTTGCGACAAGAAGCTGAGCGAGAGACTTGCAATTTTAAAAGACAAGAAGATAGATGGAGTCTTCAAAAGGTGCAGCTTGCGGGTTGCATCGAGGAGCTCAAGCAGCTACTACAGGAACGGGAGGCGCAATTCCGTGAGGCAAAGGCCTCTTGCAAGGATCGTGACTTGGTATGTTGGGTCATCGTTTAACCACACACAGCTTGAACAAGCACGCATAGAACACGAACGTGAGTCCCTGGCCCTGCGGCAGGATCTGAATGACATCAAACACGACTACAGCTTGATGAAGGGAAAAGTCGAGGACGAGAAGAGACTGCGCGAAGCTGAAAGAGAACGCTTGGGATACGTGAGCATTGAGGCATCGCAGAATGTAAGCGCCGTTGTGGAAGAGTTGACACACCGAAGCGAGGACTTTGCAAAAGAAGCCAACGAGCTGCGTCTCTCAAAGACAATGCTGCTGGACCAGATTGGCCAGATGCAGGAGGTAGAGCAAGAGAGGAAGTTTAAGCGCGAGAAGGAAGTGCGCGACCTGAACGACATCATTGAAAGCCTCACGGAGCAGAAGAAGCTTATCACGTCGCACGCTGAATCGCAGGAGAAGGAGTTGGGCAGATTGCTGCATGAGGTGGAAATGAAAGAGAAAGGAAGACAGGAAGCGGTGCTTGAAGTGCATCACAAGGAAACAGAACTAATGCGACGACATGAAGCAGAGGTGGAGAGACTGAAAACGGAGATGTTGAGGCAGAGCAGGGAGATAGCGCTGCAGAAAGCAGAAATAAATAAACACATGCAGGGAGATGTGTGCCGAGGGATGGAGCTGCACACGGCCAACAAGAAGAACAACGACATCGAGTACGAAGCGACGAAGGTGACCACGAGGCTTGCGAATGAAGTCCAAGACTTGAAGGCTGCTCTGAAACAGCGCGACGTAAGGCTTCGACAGGCTTTGGAGGAGATGAGATCGTTAGAGTTGCGTGCTGGAGACCTGTCGCGTACTAACACCACCCTGCATGGTGCGGCTACGGAGTTGAACAGGCTCAAGACCGACGAGGGCGGCATCATTGCCATGCAGCAGCAACAGCTCCGCGAGAAGGAAGAAGAAACAGATCTTCTTAACCAACTCGTACGGGAGCTCCGCCTCAAAGTACAAAAATACGAAGGAAAGGTGCTCCCAACAAGCGCCGCTAACATCATCAAACCAAAGAGAGACATTTCCACGTGGCACAGCGACGCCTCGTTTCCACAGGCAAGCGACCCACTCGATGTGAACAGGATACTCCAAGAGCACTACGAGCAGAGCATGATCAACAGCAGGTACGATGAATTGCTGGTGAAGAAGCACAGAGACGATTAGTACATTATAAACCACATGTGGTTAATTATTCGCTGTTTGTCACAACTTCTTGTCAAGCTAAAATCCTAAATTTCATTTTCATGGAAGATCAGATTTTGGAGATTTTCAGACAATCCGATGTGACAAGTGGCGAATAGTGACCATATTGTTCATTTACACGTATCAACGCGGTTTTTTTTTCTTGTTGTTGTTTTTTTTCTCCTTTGCGTTGCAAAACCACCACAGCGGGATGAGGAAGAAAAACAACGGGATGAAGATCGAGAAACACCATGTGATGCTTGCGTACTGCTGGCTAGCGAGTGTGATCTGCTACGTGGACAGAACGAATATGAGTGTGGCGATGGTGCCTGCTGCCGAGCACTACGGGTGGGACAAGGCCACACAGGGGTTCATCTTCTCGGGGTTCTTCATGGGGTATGCCACTACTCAAGTGCTAGGAGGTGTTTTGGCAGGCATGAAGGGTGGGCCTTATGTCCTGCTTTGCGCAGTCGCAATTTGGAGCTTCTGGACACTGATCACCCCACTGTGCGCCCACAACCTCTGGCTCCTAATGCTTGCTAGGATAGGACTCGGCGCGGGTGAAGGTATTGCAATGCCTTCACTTCACGCTATCGCCTCGGCCTGGTACCCCCCTGCATCTCTCACGAAGTACGTGTCCTTCATCACCTCGGGACACCAGCTGGGCATTGTCATCTCCCTCATCCTTGCGCCAGTGGCTGCTGCCAATTGGGAAATAATGTTCTACCTTTTTGGAGTGATCGGCTTCGTGTGGTCGGGGTGCTTTTTGTTCAACCCCCCTGAAGGTGGCCTCGAGTTCCACCCGGTGAAGCAACGCGTAGTGCCGTGGCGTGTGCTGTGCACAAAGAAAGAGTTCTGGGCGATATACCTGTCGCATTTCGGTGGGAACTTTGGGTTCTACATCCTGATTACGTGGCTGCCTGTGTATTTTACACACTTGGGGGTCCCGCTGGAGGAAGTTGGTGGGTTCACCATCCCAGCATATATTTGTGCTGCGGTGTCGGCGAATGTTGCAGGTCATGCTTGTGACTCTGCCATCCAGCAGGGATATGATGTGTTGACAGTGAGGAAGTGCGCACAGGGCATTGCCATGGGCGGAGGTGCCATATCTTTGTTGGTGTGCGCGTTGCTCCCGACAGAATACGCGGTTCCGAAGGTGATGGCGCTTTTGTTTTGCGGGGCACTGGCCTCACACGGATGCCACACTTCAGGCAATATGGTGAACATTTTAGACATCGCCCCAGAGTACGCTGGCGAAGTCCACGGCATCTCTAACACCATTGCCACCCTTGCAGGCGTCGTTGGCAACATCTATGTTGGTTACGTCCTTCCTGTCTACGGTTGGCCGACCGTTTTTCTCACCGCTGTCACTGTGTATGTGACTACACTGTGCTTCTTTGTTAGCTGGGCCTCCTCTACTCCACAGTTCCGCCTCAACTCACTCACAAAATAAGTGTCCATGCTGTCCATGCTAAATTTCGCTTCAATGTTATGCCGTAGTATACTTTTCTATGCCGATTATGCTCTTCTAGTATTATGAGATTCTGTTTTATTTTCTTCTTTGAGCAACACACAGGAATAATTAATGCCTTGGGATGAGATGAGAGCCATCCCAACTCCTAATATGACTTACGAGTCAGTGCATACACTGCCTCAGGAGGGCAGGTACGCGTCGGCCAGTGCCGGCAGTGGTGTCTATGACAAAGCTGTGCCGGGACACTTGGGTCGTCGAGTGTCAGGACTGTCGCACCAGTCGCGGGGCATCAGTGGTGGTAACACGCTGAGTACCGTGAGCGGGCCCTCGATTTTCATCCCGGGTACCACAATCACGAAGGAGGATATCGACATCATGACTATGCGGTACGAGGCGGAAATCGAGCAGTTGAAGATTGAAGCTAACGAGATGCAAATCGATCTTACAGAGCAAGCCGGCCTCGTGAGGGAGCTGACGCAGGAACTCGATATGAACAAGTCGCGTGAGACAAGACTCAGAAACGAAACTATGCAGAAGGACCAGTCCAAATCTGAGTATGAAAAGCAGGTCGCGGCCCTCTCTGCGTTGCTAGAAGCGAGCGAAAAAGAGCTCGTGACACGTGGCAAGACGCAAGAAGCTGCAGTGAAGGAGAACGTGGAACTGAAGTCCAAGCTATCAGCAGCAGAGGCAGATCTCCAAACGGAGTCGAAGGAGGCGGACATGCTGCGCACAAAGGTGCAGCAGCTGGAGGGCCAACTTAGACAGCAAGAGGCGGAGATCGGGAACGTGAGGGCCGTGCTGGACAGTCAACAGGAAGAGACTGCGATGTTGTCGAGGGCTAATGGTCTGTATAAAGCAACACACACGAGGTACGTGAAAGAGGGACAGCTGGCTTCACAACTTGCAGAAACTGTAGAAGCACTGAAGAGAGAAGTCTCAGAAAGTGAGAGCAGGCTGACGAACTTCCAGAAGGACAAGTCCGCTGAGACGAAGACACTGCTCAGAGAGCAGCAGGACGAGATCGGCAGCCTGCTGGCTCTCAGTTGCACTGTGGAGGAGCTCACTGCAACCACGTCAACAGCCACGATCAAGGTGAACAACACGGAGGAGTGGCAGCGGTGTGTTGAGCAGCTGAGAGAAATAGCAAACGCGAACCACGATGCCATCAACACACCGCATCTGAAGATGCTTGCGGCTATGACTGAGGGGGGCACATCAGGCAGTGGAATCAACCTTGTGGCGCTCAAGAAGGAGATAGAAGCCATCCAATCAAGCGGTGCAAATAAGGACAACAGCAGGACGTATTATGATAATATGAAAATCGCATACCAAGCAACACGGCAGCTGCTCAGGATACTCACTCAGGAGATCAGGTCGGCGTGCTCGTCTCATGCTCAGCAACTGCGAGAGGTGGAGCACCTGAGCGAGGAAGTGAGCACGACAAAGGCACAGCATGATCCATTGGTCACACAGCTGCAGAGATTAGGTGACCAACTGAATCACCAGCAGCAGGAAGTGGGGCTGAAACAGGCCTTGTTAGAAAAGGAGCAAGTGAACCACAGCAAGCAGCTGGAGGCAGCGGCGAATGATTTCAGCAAAGAAGAAGAGTGTCTCAAGTCACGTCTGGAAGAGGCGCACACAGAGAACGAACGAATGAAGACGTTCATGGCAAAACTGCAGATAGCAGATGTACCGCAGCTACACTCGCTGCTGGCGACGGCTGCAAGCACATCTCGCAAGACGAGGCCGACACCCGCACCGCATTCCTCACTTGCATCAATGCAGTCACGCCGCTCTTCGCAAAGCGGCTAAACACTTGTCTAGCGTACTATGTAGATTGTTAAATAGATAAGCTTGTCTGTGCTCGTTGCACCTCATTCATGCACAACAGGGCAACAATATGGCGGTACTCACAGAACGCATGGTGCTGCAGAAGACTAAGCTGGATGGCTTAGAGAGCGTGAAGAATCTGAACGTGTGGGGAAGCTCGTTGGACAATGTGTCGATTATCAAAAGGGTATGGACCCCTCCCTCCATGTGCATTCACACACTAGATGCCTAATGTAATAGTACTGTCGCTGTCGGTGAACAAGATCAGCTCGTTGAGCGACTTCTCGAACTGTCGGGGTTTGGTGGAGCTGTATTTAAGAAAGAATGAAATTGCGAATTTGGAAGATGTGTATCATCTGAGGAAGCTCCCGAAGTTGAAGATCCTGTGGCTGTGCGACAACCCGTGCGCGACGCATTACATGTACCGCCCGTTCGTGATAAGGACGTTGCCGCAGTTGGAGAAGTTGGATAATGTTGATATTACTCCAGAGGAGCGTGCGGAGTGTAATAAAATACCAATGTCGGAGTTTGAGGCAGTGACACGATCCTCGCCGCCACCCGCTGCGGCGCCTGCCCGGCAGAGCAACGTCCCGGCACAACCTGCCCCGCGGCGCGAGGGCCCCGACAGGTCTCAGCGGAACATCGTTACAGCAGTCCTTGCGTTGCTCAACGAGCTCACTCCATCCTCTCTTGAACTTATACAACAAGACATTGGGGCAAGATTGCAAAGTGATAAGTAGACAGTAAACCGCCTCTATCCCTCCTTTAGATGTGTACAATAGACTCTCCTTGCGACAGGAGGTAACCCCTCAGAGACCTTCTCAATCCCAGTGTGCGAGATGTTGGTTCTTTTTGAATGTCTCTTTTTTTTTTTTTTTTTTTGAAAGGGGAAATGCCGGAGGGAAAAACTCTCGGGTGCCAGAAGGGGGGGGGGGGGGGGGGATAAAAGGCGTCTCATCCGTGATTTTTTTTCTTCTATCGACAGTTTGTTAATTTTTTTTTCTGAAAAAAAAGTAGTGTGTGTTTTTTTAGGCGATCCTGTCACATACTGCAGGGACCCTTCAAAGGCATCTTTTTTGTTGTTCTCCTTTTCTTTCTGACTTCTATGTCTTTTCCCTGCAGTTGGAGGGGGGTTTTTTCTTCTTCTTTTTTTTTTTCTTTCTTTTTTTTGTGTGTGTGTTCAGCTAAATACTGAGTCGAGTCGAGGGAGGAAGAAAGGCAAAGAAAGAAAATGAGGGCCTCGTTGCTGTGAGTCTTTAATTTACGATTTTCTTTTTTTTTTTTTTTTCTCTTGGAGGGCATTACTATTCTAATTTCATAACATTCTCCTTTTTTTTTTCCCCCGTCCCTTTCGAAGAAAAAAAAAGAAAACAAGAAAAAAAGCAACCAAGAAAGAAAAAGAAATATGGCTGGGCTGAGGCTAAAGGAAGGTGAAGAGAGGCTGGTGGGTGTTATTGGTGATGAGGACACCGTGACGGGGATGCTGCTTGCTGGGGTGGGGTATGTTTCTCTTTCAATATAACTTATATCCCCCCCCCCCCCCCCCCACAGAGACAACAGTGCGAAGAAGAGGGCAGAGTACGGCCCGAACTACTTCATTGCCACAAGGGATAAGACGCTGGACCAGCTGGAAGAGGCATTCGACAGGGTATGATGGAGATGATTACCACTACCACCACCACCACCACTCTGCAGATGACGAAGAGACCTGACATCGTTATTGTGCTTATCACCCAGAGTGTTGCCAACGATATCCGCCACCTGATCGAGAACTACTCCCAGACCCTTCCTGCTGTACTTGAAATACCCAGCAGAGACGTGCCTTATGATGCTAGCGACGACACGGTGCTGGTGAAGGTTAACCAGGCCCTCGGGATGGGCGACATCTCTAAGAAGAAGAAGAAATAGCAAGTTTTGTACCCCCACTAGTGTGTGTTTTTTTTTTGTCCCATCTCCCCTCCCCCCCCCCCCCCCCCGAGTGTTCCACCATCCGACTACTGAGGCGTTGTTTCATTTCTTTCCCCCCCTTTTTTTTTCTTCTTTTTTTTTTCCTTTTCAAATTTTTATTTCTTTTTTCTTTTTTTTTTTTCCCCTTTCGCGTTTTTTAAGACGGTTTTATGTTCGTTATGTTATTATTTTTTTTCTTCCTGCTGACCATCTCCCAAAAAAAGAAAAAAAAAAAAAGAAAAGTGAATGGGAGGAAAAGATGAACAAAGAAAAAAATAGGGGGAGGGAAGAAATGAAAACAAAAAATGCCTCTTGAGCTTTCTTTCCCGATTTATTTTCTTTTTTTTTTTTCATGTCTGAAGAAAAAAGGAAAAAAAGGAATACTTCTCCTGATTCCCACCTCGTACCTGCTTTCTCAATCGTTCCACCTATTTGAAGATGATGTCTCTCAACTCTATATACAACATGACAGATGAACTGCATAGATTTACACACCAAAGATAAGAGCATATGGCGAGAAGTGACAGGGAGCAACAGGGACGAGGGGGTATTGCTGTATGGGGACTTGAGCACCAATCGAAATTTTCGATATCCGGGGATGATCAAGAGTAAAGAAGTGCATAGAAGGAAGGAAAGAGGGAAGATGGATCTCTTTGACATAGAAATACTCAGCTGCACCTTCAAAGGGGACTACGCGGGGGTGAAGAGAGCGTTAAAGAACGGAGCAGACCCAGATGCCATGAGGCTGGTCACAGATAAGCTGCAGGGGTACGAGAAGGGGGCACTGAAGGTGTCCCACGGTCTGTTCTTGGAAACGTCTTCCTTGCGAATGCACAGGAAGCTCCAATTAAGACGTTTTGTTGAGAAACAGTGTTCCGAGCACCTGGATATAGGTGCCGCCTCCCCTCTCCATTGGGCTGCAGCAAAAGGTAGATCACGGATCGCGAAGCTTCTTCTCAGGCACCACGCAAGCCCCATGCTCCTTGCAGGCTGCGGTGCGTCCTCCCTCCATATCGCGTGCGGAAACTACAACATCTCTATAGTTGTTCTCCTCCTCTCTAGCATCGTCCTTGCTCCCTGCATCCATGTCAAGCAGTGTCTCCAGCTTGCCAACGGTAACCCCTACCAAGTCCTTTACCAAGGAGCATGGCTTGACCCGGACTCCATGTTCCTCACCCTCACAGACTCTTCTGGTTCTGAAGGGACAGCCGCTCTTGAAGCATTCCTCCGCACCGAACCCTTCCACCTTGCAGCTCAGGCACCCATCCCCCTCCCGCCGTATATCTTCCGAGGCGTGTACTCTTTGGAGTAGCAGGCGGTTTCCACCCCTCACCCTCATGCTGTCTTGTTGAACGTGTTGCGTTTACTTCCTAACTTCTTACTTCCTACTTCACAACAGTTAGAAATGACGCGTGTGTACCTTGACTACAATGCCAGCACGCCTGTATGCGTAGAAGCTGCTGAAGCCATGAGTCAGGCAGTAACCGATGCGTGGGGGAACCCTTCCAGCGGGCACTGGGCAGGGACAGAAGCAAAGAACCAGGTCGAAGAGGCAAGAGGTAAGGTGGCCCAGTGTTTGGGATGTGGTGCAGACGAGGTATACTTCACTAGCGGTGGGACAGAGAGTAACAACCTGGCCATTATTGGTGCTATAGAAGCACTCCAGGAGGCACGTGGAGTGAAGGGACACATCGTGACAACGGACATCGAGCACCCTGCTGTGATGGAGGTGATGCGCTATCTTGAAACCAAAGGAGTAGAGGTTACCTACCTCCCTACTGGAAGCGATGGTAGAGTGAAGCCCGAAGATGTGTCAGCAGCAGTGAAGGAAACCACGCTGCTTATCACCATAATGCATGCCAACAACGAGACAGGTATCGTGCAGCCCATCAAAGAGATTGCTAGCATCGTCAAGGAAAAGAACGTTCTCTTCCACACTGATGCTGCCCAGTCTATCGGAAAGGTACCCTGCACTGTGCCAGGCTTGGGTGTTGACCTGCTGTCTGTTTGCAGCCACAAGTTTTACGGTCCGAAGGGTGTAGGAGCCCTGTACATCAAAAAAGGTGTCACTGTAAAAAAACAGATGCATGGCGCAGGTCACGAAAGAGGACAGCGACCAGGCACCGAGAACATCATCCTTGTGTCTGGTATGGCCGCTGCCCTGTGCGTGGCCACCGAGAAACTAGAAACACGTGCTGCACACATGCGGTCCATGCGCGACAAGCTGAAAGCGCTTCTGGCAGAGCACTTCGTAGTAGAAGTAAATGGGGACGAGAACCACGCGCTGCCAAACACTTTGAATTGTTCATTGGGGAACAAGGCGGGCGGCACCTACTTAAACGCGTCGGCCACTATCAAGAAGGTGTCGCACCTGCTGGCCATATCGGCGGGCAGTGCTTGTCACTCAGGAACCACTTCGATGTCGTATGTACACAAGGCACTAGGACTGAGCAGGGAGAGGGCACTTGGGGGTTTCCGAATGAGGTATGACATCAAACACATCTATCATTATCATTACAGCACCGGAAGCTGCACAACAGAGGAGGACATCAAGCTTGCTGTAGAGCTTCTGTCCAAGGGTGTGGGTTTGTAGCGTAAGGAGGGTATTTGAGAATTCCGCACAATTTATTATCGCACCAAAGGGATGGAAAATGATCGCGGGCTAGACGAGCATGTCGAGGACCCGGAGAACGATGCGGCAAACATGAGAACGCTTGTGAGATCCCCGCTGGTCAACAGGCTACCGAAAGATATGCAGGACATACCTGGTCTTGAGCTGGACAGCAGCATGGCTCTGCGTGAAGGGTTGCACAAAGTAGTAACGTCACAGAAAATAAGAGATAGCGACAGTGTTGAGGTGTTGCTGAGGTACCTTGCTGCCGAGGTAGGTGAAAATGTGGTGATGAGCGGCATCAAGCAGTTCACGAGCAGCAATGTAGCTCCGACTACAAGGAGCCGCCATTCAATATCGGTTCGGGGAAAGAAGGTGTGCGTCACCTTTGCCAACGGGTACCTCTCGTCACATATCGTGAAGCAGCTGCTTCAAGAGGCAGTCACCGTGGTAGGTGCTGTTGTTGACATGAACGATGCCAGCACCGTGCATCTGACTAGTTTACCGCATGCAGATGAAAAATTAACGTTGGTGCAGTGCAACATGAAAGAGTCAGAGTTCAGCAGGGCGTTCGAGGGATGTGATACAGTGATCCACTCGGGCTGGCCTGCCTTCAAGGACAAGGGCGATGAAGCTTCCGTGCTGCGGGCCATTAAAGTCGCTCAAAACGTGATGAGCGCTGCGGCTTCTTCTGCCTCAGTGAGAACAATCGTCATCACGTCCAGTACGGCGGCGGTGAGGTTCTTCTCGCCACTGTCGAACCCAGCGAAGGGCTACAGTGGCGACGAGTGGAGTGACGAAGGGAAATTAAGAGAGCACAACATGCGCGGCGCTCTGCGGACACTGCTCGCTGAGCAGAAGGCGTGGGAGATATACACAGATCAGCTGTGCACTACACCCCGACATGGTGGTGCTCGCCTCAAGCTCGCCACCATTTGTGTGGGACAGGTCATTGGCCCCTCCTTGAGGGGTGAGCTAAACTCTGCGTGCAGCCAGATACGTGACCTTATAGAAGGGAGGGCCGAGTATATCCCAAACGACTACCTGTACTACGTTGATGTATGTAACTGTTATTACCACAACATTACCGCTAGGTGCGTGACGCTGCTAACGCCCATGTTCTCGCTGCACTGCAATCTTATCAGCGCAGGATGGTGTGTGTTGGTGGTGCGATCACTTACGAGGTATGACCCGCACACCCAGAAGCACCGCAGGCCTTGTGCGACGAGCTTACGAAACTTTATAAGGAAGCAGCCCTCCCGGCAAGGATCGAAGAAGGCACCTTGGGACCACCTGATTTGTTTGACACCTCCGAGGCTAAAAGGCTGGGTGTGACATTCCGCTCGTTGAATACCACACTGAATGATATGGCAGTCAACCAAACTTCATGAACACTGCTGCCTTCTGACAGATTTTTTATGTACCATAATGTACCTTGCAACTTTCTTATAACACATTTCTGATCATTACAGTTATAATATGAGCTGCTTCAAGTGTAACCAGACGGGGCATTTTGCTAGTGCTTGCCCTAATGCCGGCACAGGTGGTGGCGGTGGGGGTGGTGGCGGTGGGTCTTCGGTGATAAAAGACTTCAAGGGGACAGGATATCAAGGTAATCCGGCTTTTGACTACAATGAAGCTGAGAAGATGCTGTTCCCTATTGCCTCGTTGACTGAGATTCACACGAAGTGGACGATTAAGGCAAGAGTGGTTGATAGGTCTGACGTGCGGAAGTGGAGTAACGCACGTGGCGATGGCACGCTTTTTTCGTGCACTTTGGTGGACGAGGCCGGGACTGCAATCCGTGCAACGTTCTTCAAAGATGCCGTAGATCAGTTCTACGATATTGTGGTCCCTGGCAATGTGCTCTATTTCGGCAACGCAAAGGTCAAGGCTGCGTCTAAGAAGTTTTCTTCCCTCCCTCACAACTATGAGCTGACCTTCGACTCAACTAACATTGTGCAGCCGACACAGCAGCACGACATGGCCAACACCCAACTCCCCACCGCAGCGCAGGCCTGCTACATCCCCCTGGGCGACATCGCCGACCACGCGGTAGGGAACTCCATCGACGTCATCGCAGTGATAAGGGACCCCGGTGTGGTTACCACGGTTCAAAAGAAGGCTGGTGGCGAGCTGGAAAAGCGCTCCGTTCGCATTGTTGACAACTCCACCAATGCTGCCTTCGAGATGACGCTGTGGGGGGAGGCGGCGAAGGAGTTCCAGGCCATGGAGGGGAATGTCATCTCAGCAAAGAACTGCAGAATCGGGAAATTCATGGACGCAATCAACCTTGTCGCCAGTAACGGGGTTGAGCTCGAACCCCACACCGAAGAGGCGCAGCACTTAAAGAGCTGGTGGCATGCATGTGACAAATCTGCATTCGAGAATGTCCAGGCGGGGCAGCGCAAGCAAGTAACTAGGTGGGGGCTGGACCAAATCGAGCTCCGTAACCTTGGGAAGAATAGGGAAAACGCCGACATCCTATACATGAGAGGGTACATCACTGGCGTGAGCGACAAGAATGTGTACTATATCGCGTGCCCGAAGCCGAGGGACCCAACGGCGCCCGTGACCGCCGACGGCAGAAACACATGCAATAAGAAGGTGGAAGAGAACCACGCAGGCTTTAGGTGCAACCTCCATGGTGAAACGGACAGCCCGAACTACAGGTACATCGCATCGATGAAGGTGACGGACGCGACGGGGCACATGTACGTTACAGCGTTCGACAACTCTGCGTGTAAAATGTTTGACAAGAGCGCCCAGGTCTACCACGAAATGAAAATGCAAAAAGGAGAGGAAGACGCGTTAAGAACCATCAAAGAAAAGGTGGAGTGGAAACCGTGCACCATGACCTTGCGTGTCAAGGAAGAGCAGAGCAAAGATGACGGCATGTTCCGGATGAAGGCAGCATGCCTCTACAGCCAGGTCCTCTCAAGTCCTTCAGATTTCCTCAACGACGCTAGCCAACTGCGACGTGAGATCGAGAGGTATGTCGTCCATGAAACGTGAGTAAAGATGAGCCATTTTTTTTTCATCAAGGTACCACCAGGAAAAGAGTGCATAGAAGACAACGGGGGGGGTTTTTTTTTCCTAGAATTACCTTTTTCCTTGTTTCCCTGTACAGTTTTTTTTTTCTTTTTCTTCTTCTTTTTTTCAACCCTTTTCCCTTCCTGCTTTTTTCTTTCTCTGAAAAAAAAAGAAAAACATCAAAAAGCAGTAACATTACTTTCCCCACTCTTTTCCTTTTTAGAACCAAAAAAAAAAAAAAAAAAAAAAAAAAAACGAGAAACTGGGTATTTGAATCATTCCCACCTTCCCCCCTTTCCCCCCCTTTTTTCTCTTAACATTTTGTAATGGGAGTTCAGTGGCTGGAGGGCTCGGTCCCAACAGCAGAGGCAGAGGCAGAGGGGTAGCGCGTTGGTGTGCCTACCGAAAAACTCCAATTTTTTTTCTCTTTTACTTCACCCTTCCCGTTCTGAAAGTTAGATTTTATTATCCTAAGGTCGCAGGTGCCAAGGCGTGTAGGCTTGTATCCTTCTCTCTTTCTCTTCTCCTCCCCTGTCTTTCTTTCTTCTTCCCCCCCCCCCCCCTTTCTTTTGTTAATACTCTGTTGCGCACGTCGTTACTCAACGACTGGGAGTTTTTTTTCTTGCAATGTTCGCCCCCCTTTTTTTTATTCGCCTTTTTTTTACTTTTTTCCTGCTATTTTCTTCACTTGTGTTCCCCTAATTTAGCATCTCAAGTGAATGAAGCCCTCTTTATCGTGCAGCACTCTGTTTAATTCCTACAGGTTGGGCAGGGGGATGGAGAGGAAGCCCCAGCTTCTTGTGTGTTATTTGTGTGGACAGCAATTCGGATCGTCGTCGTTGGCCATACACCAGCCACAATGCTATCAGAAGCAGATGGTTTGGTGGAAGCAGGGGGACCCTGGCACACGAGGCCCAAAGCCTAAAGACCCTGCGGTGCATGGACACAAAAACCAGGGTCAGATGAGCCAGGGTGAGATACAGAAGTTCAACGATGAAAATTTTGAAAATTTCAATGAAAATCTTTCGCAGTGTCACAATTGCGGGAGGAAGTTCCTGCCTGACAGGCTGCAAGTCCATCTCCGGTCGTGCCGTGAGGGCGCCTCGGGTGGTGGCTCCAAGCCCGTCAAAGGAAAACCACCTCAGTCCCAGTCCCACAGCAGTAGAAGTGGCAGTGGAAGCGGCAGCCACAACATCAACAACCCCAGAGTAGCTTCTCCTTCAGGTAGACCCAAAGGCGTAAAGCCATCGATGCTCGTCTGTTATCTATGCGGTAGTCAGTTCGGCTCTTCTTCTCTCACCATCCATCAAACACAGTGCTATGTGAAACAGCTCGTGTGGTGGGAGAGAGCGGACCCTGCCACCAGAGGCCCGAAGCCCAAGGACCCTGCTACCCACGGACCCACACCCCAGGACATCGAAAATATGAAAACTAACAAAGACGCATTCAACAACGATCAGTTTAAGGACTATAATGACAACCTGTCGCCATGTCCAAACTGTGGCAGAACCTTCTTAGCCGATCGGCTAGTTGTGCACATGAAGAGGTATACCAAACTTGATTTCGAATAACCAACGCAGCTGCGACCCTGGCGCCTCAGGAGGTGGCTCGAAGCCTGTGAAGAAAGCACCTATCAGTCCCCCTCCACCCAGAGGACAATCCCAGGCACCACCTCCCAAGGCATCACCGGGAGCGGGTTCCCCCTCTCGGAGGTCGCCCTTGATGAATCGATTACCGCACGACGGCGAAGCTGAAACAAGGTGTGTTCACTCTCCTGTACACCGTCCGTTGTCCTGTCTTGAATTGTACAACTTTCTAAAAGGGGTAGTGCATAAATATGTGCTTTCAAGTGGTGTATGCCTGGGCACGTGGGAGTGAGCAGACAACTTGCCTTTCAATTACGTTGCTTGCGACAGGCCTCTCGTTGGTTGGGATAGGCATCCTGATGATGCTGGTTGAGATGTTGCAAACATTTGGTTTCGCATTGCCCTTGTTCTCTGCTGCTGTGGAAATGTGGTGGGGCATGGCGGGGTTCTCCCTCAACCCTACCATGTGGTTCGCAGTGGCGTGTGTCTGTCTTGGTGCCACCTGCATTATGGCGGCGTACTTACGAATCGTTGTTAATCTCTTAACACTTTTGATGTTGTTAAGCACAGCCTACTGTTTCACAGCTGCGCTCTTCAGCAGCATGGTGGGCTATGGGAACATCACCGACGACGTGCAGCGCCTGTGGAGCCTTTCGGACAATGAGACGATATGTGAACTGGAGAAAACAGTTAACTGCAGGGGGCTTACTGCGCCATGCCCACAGACACAGACACAACACTCTGCAGGCAACCTTGTCAAGTGGGTAAGCTGGCGGTATCTCCACCTTACTGCCATTGATGACGCGCAGTGTCGAGAGTGCCACACGGGTGTCGCATACACCAATGTGACCTGCCTCAGCTTTATAGAGTCTGATGCAACGCATGTCATTACACCTTTCGCTATGACAGTAGGCACCTTGACAAGCGGTCTCACCTTTTTATGCGTCTTGTGTACAAAGCCAATGGGGTTGGCTTTTTCTGGAAGCACTTTCCTATTACTGATCATGACTTATGCGTTCTCGTGCTGGCGCAGTTTGTGGAGCCCGTCGCAAGCAGAAGTTGCCGAGACGCAGCGCGTGGTCGCTGCTGGAGCTAATTTTATCGCACTGCAGTTGTCGCTGATATCGATTGGGGGTTTGCATTGGAAGAATTCCTATAGTAACGAACTGAAGAAGGCTATCACGTCTATCCTGGCCATCGTGCCTGTATTTGCACTTGCCTCGTCATTTGCCTTGTTGGTGCCTGCGACAGAGGAGTTCTTCAGCATGGTGAGAGAGGTGTACTGCACAGTGCTGCTATGGAAGCTAGTTACCGTATGGGATCACACGGCAGAGACTGTCCCGTTGATCATCACTGGCAAGGACAGCCACGTAGCTGCAGAGAGCGACAGGCAGAAGCTGCGTTCGAGGGTGGTGTATTTAGTAGTTGTGAAGATTGCTTTGGACGTAAGCACTTATTTGTTTAAGAACCTGTACCCCCCATGGCTGGTTCGTGTGCTTGTGTGGTCTGGTGCCGTATTATTTTGTGTCATCCTTGTGGTCATTCATGACATATTCGATAGGCTCCCGCAGCTTGAGAGCACAGGTGAAGGGCAGTTTTTCTCTGTGAAGGCAATTGTTTCCTTCGTCTTCTTTGACTTCACCGTCCTCAAGCTCTTGGACTATGAAGGGCTCCAGTCTGTCATGCTTGGAGAGCTATACATTGCTATGGCTTTGGTATGCACCTAACCTGTAACCTATTTCACAGGTCGGCCTCGCAGCATTCCAACTCTACACGTGGCTGGTAATTCCCCTTGGCAGCAGGAGGGAGGCTTTGGACGAAAGGACACCGTTGGTGCCAAAGGGCAGTGTCAAGTACCTCATTAATCAACGTTAACAACTAGATGCTCATATTCTTTATTATCACCTTGTTTTCCCGCCCTTGCGTGTGTCCCTCATTCGCCTGCATCCGTCGCCCCCCTTTTTTTCCTCTTCACTTTCACACAGATCTTGCACTGGTTGCGGTGTTCTCGAATACGATCCCGAAGCGAAGTTTTGCCAGGTATGGTTGCGGGGGAAGTGTTATTATTGTTTTATACAGGAGTGTGGCGAAAACTTGCCAGAGCCGCAGCCCAAAGATCTCCCGCTAGTTTGCAATAAATGCTCTGCGGAATGGGATAACGGCCACTTTTGCCAGTCGTGCGGCGGGGAGTTGGTACGCAAAGAGAAGGCAAACGACGAGCAAAGAGACGTCAGCAAATGCAGCTGCGGGACCATAGTTAAGCCTACGAGCAAGTTCTGCGACGAGTGCGGGACTGCTGTGAATACGAGTGAGAATGGGAGTGGGAATTCGAAGCGATCGCCGTTAACGAACAGGATACCTTCAAATGGAGCCATCGAAGCCCAGGAGGTGCAAGAAAGCCCTGCAGGGGAAAAGAAGTGGATGGGCGAGTCGCAAACACCAAAAGAACTGCCTGCAGTGGAAGAGTTCGAAACTGTGCAGCTGGCACCGTGCAGTAAATGTGGGAGATCTTTCAACGTGGACAGAATAGAAAAGCACGTAGCCATATGTGACGGCGGAAAGAAGCGCAAAGTATTCGACTCAAAAAAGAACAGAGTAGAGGGGACGGAATCTGCGCAGTACCAAGGGAAGTCCAGCAGTACGGTGCAGAAACAGAAGAGTAACTGGCAGTCAAAGTCGAATGCCTTCCGCGAAGCGCTTCAGTCGGCGAAAAATGTGGACACTGCTCTCAAAGAAGGCAAAGCACTGCCACCACCGACGTACACGAGAGAAGAAGATGACACACGAACACCGTGCCCGCATTGCGGGAGGAAGTATGTTCACTTTTCTTGAACGTAGCAAATAACAGGTTTGCGTCTGACGTGGCAGAGAGACACATTCCAAAGTGCGCAAATACTGTGCACAAGGCGAAGGCACCCCCTAAGAGGCCATCGGGACCATCTCCACCATCTTTCAACAGCACAGCAGCCTCCGGTGCTTCAGTCCCAGAGGTATGTAATTATTCAAGCAAGGTACCGTTCATAGGATGTCGCGCGGATGGGTGTGTCACCTGAAAAATGGCAGTCGATACAAGCAAAAAAAGAAGATGAGTGGAGCCGTGCTTTCGGCGATGGACCCAAGGACCTCACTCCCTGCCCTCACTGCAACAGAAATTTTGTGCCCAAAAGTCTTGAGATCCATCTAAGGTCATGTGGTGGCAGGCACGGCACCAGCAAGAAGTTGAAACGATGAGCATAACTGCCGCGAGTCTTTTGTCAAGCCATAAACAGGCTGTGCACTGCACGTCTTTGCGAAAATATTTTCGTTCAGTTTACTGCAAACCTCTTCACCCTCCCTAAAAAAAAGAAGAAAGTATCCTAGAATTTGTTCCCTACACCGCCACATTATTTTTTTAACTGTGAATAAAGCATAGGCCAAGTAAACGTTACCGTTTTCGATTCCCTTGTTTTGTAATTTCAGCCTAGTCCGAGGACATAGTTGTGGTGCATGATAATTTTGACAACGGATAAACTATGTTCTTTTTTTCTTTGGGGTGTGTAGAGGTTTGCAGGATTTCTGTATTTACTATTTTATTTCCCCCTTATTTGTCCTCTCTTCAAGGGAAATGGGCAAATTTCTGGGAGCCCCTTGCAACTTTTTCTCCTTTTTGAAAAAAAAAGTTTACCTTCTTTATGTTTCTGTGTTTACATTTGGAACATTGCCCCGAACACTAAAAACGATCCCTAGGATGCTGGATGATGAAATGCAGCTTTTGTGAGGAGAATGATGCACTCCTGCACTGTTATGACTGCAAAGCGCCCCTGTGCGCAGGGTGTTCGGAGAGTTTACATGCAAAACCTTTCTACAGGGACCACGCAGTAGGGAGCTACGTGCCCAGTTTGATAGAGGAGACGTACTGCGCCGAGCACCCAAGATACGTGAGGGACATCATCAACATGGATACCTGCGACTTGGTGTGCTTGTACTGCGTGGGTCTTTCCAGAGACAAAACCCCTTCACAGTTCAAGCCGGCAAACATAGTCGTGCAGGAGCTGCGTGAGGAGATTAGTAGTTTGCTTGCAGCTATCGGTGAGTTAGACGAAGCAGCCGTACGTAAGCAAGAGGAAGACCTTAGTGCCCTCTACGAGGAGCTACAAGAGGCCACCCACACAACGAAAGAATCTTTAACTTGTAGCAGAGAAGCTTCAATAGACGGTTCTCTATGCCGTCTGGACAGGTTAGTGGCACTTCTCAGGGGCGACAAGAATGCCTTCAACCTCAAAGACACCCATGAGGCACAGCTTCTGCTGAAAACATTCCTCGATGCGAGCAACGTCTCGCACCAAATGATAGAAAGCGTCGCCAACACACTGCAATCTTTAGTGAGCGCAGGGTACTCGACGCCAGTGGTATACCACCACGATTAGAAGTCAATTTATTACTTTTCAGCTGCTTCTGTAAAATACACGATATACAGGAATTCGACAAACGGAAAATAAAAATGTCGGCACAGCAAAAGGATTTTAGCCCTGTGAAGAAGATTCCAAACTCCAGCACAGGGTACAAAGCTCAGTATCGATTTGTCGAAGATGAAGAAGCAGTTGCAGAGTTCATGAAAACGTTCACTGATCTTGCGGGGAAGAAATACATGCATCAAATCAAAGAGATCAAAAGCAGGAAACGGGACATGTTTGAGCTGCATCTTGATGACATGGTGGAGTGTGAGAAGCACTTGCAGCACGACAGAATTGGCGGCCTAGCTGCAAGAATCGAGAACTGTGCGACCTCGTACATTGAGCACATCAGCAGAGCTGTAGACAGGTTAGTGAAGGAGGCAGAAGAGCCGTCTGAAGGGACGTACGAGACTGATGCCTTTGACTTTCTTGTAAAGCAGCATGCTGAGCGTTCGCAACAGGAAGGCTCTGGAGACTGTTCGATCCCGTCCCAGTTCACCCGCAGGTACCGTGTTGTAATCCATCCGACGAAGCTACGATACCGCCAGAGGCAAGTGAGACAGCTGACGGCGGACTGTGTAGGCAAACTCACTGTGCTGTCAGGGATGTGCATTACTGTGTCTCCGCAGAAACCAAGGATCTTGGTGAGCACTTACGTCTGTGAGAGGTGCAATGAATGTGTCTATCAGGAAGTAGTGGGCATGAAGTACAGCCCTCTTGGCCTATGCCCATCTGCAATATGCAAAGCGAATGCTTCTAGAGGTAAGCTTGTTTTCGAGTCGCGTGCCAGCAAGTTCACTGAGTATCAGGAACTCCGCATTCAAGAGCTCCCGCAGCATGTTCCCAAAGGGTGCGTGCCGCGTTGCATGAAGGTTGTCCTTGAAGGTACCATGGTTGGAACGGTGCCCCCAGGTGCTGCGGTGAACATCACTGGTGTGCTGCTCCCTGACCCCAAGACGGGATCGTCGGCTCTCCGGGCTTCAGTGGCAACGAGGACCCTTTTCAGAGGGTTGCACACGAACCTTGAAAAGAAGGCCTACGGCGAGATCCTTACAAAAGATGCCTATGACAAAGTGCACTTCGTGCGCAGTGTGATGGACGATGCCAGCATGGTGGACAAGTTAGTTAAGTCTGTCGCGCCTGAGATCTATGGACTTGAGGACGTGAAGAAAGTGCTTGCGTGCCAGTTGGCTGGTGGTGTGAACTTGACACGCGACGACGGCATGCATCTGAGAGGCGACCTCAACATATGCCTCATGGGAGATCCTGGTGTTGCAAAGTCGCAGTTGCTGAGATGGGTTGCTAATCTGTGTCCCCGTTCCGTGTTCACCACAGGCAAGGGTTCCTCAGGTGTTGGTTTGACGGCATCTGTGAGCATGGACGAGCACACAAAAGAAGCTGTGCTAGAGGGTGGAGCTCTTGTGATTAGTGACAAAGGCATCTGCTGCATTGACGAATTTGACAAGATGGACAGTAATGACAGAACAGCCATCCACGAAGTGATGGAGCAGCAGACTATCAACATCGCAAAAGGTGGTATCATCACAACGCTTAATGCAAGGACGTCCATCCTGGCTGCTGCAAACCCTAAATATGGTCGCTGGAAAGTAAAAAAATCACCCACTGAGAACATCAACCTCCCAGCTTCGCTTCTGTCCAGGTTTGATGTACTGTGGCTAATGCTGGATAAGCCCGACGACGACAGGGACAGACTGCTTGCCAAGCACGTCACAGCTGTGCACATGGGAAACGTAGGTGAAAAGCATGCAGAAAACTACGGGCTGTACCCAAAAGATCCCTTCTTCACTAAAGAGTTTATGAGGCAGTACATTAGTTACATGAAGACTCTGGATCCTGTGCTACAGGAGTCCGTTATCCCAAGTATTCAAGTATGTCTCAATGTATAAAACCACCGAACAAAGAACTTGTACTGCGACATGCGCGCTTCAGAGCAGGGCACTGACGCCACAACGTACACCACCCCAAGGACTTTGTTGGCTATTCTGAGGATATCACAGGCCCTTGCGAGGCTGAGGCTTGGAACAACCGTGACAGAGAACGACGTGCGAGAAGCGGCCAGGCTGATGAGCAAGTCGAAAGAGAGCATCTTGGAATCTGTTCTGGAAGGCAATGGCACCAAGAGAGAAGGACCAGTGGCACAAATCTTCGAAATCTTGAAGGTATGCTTCAAGTTCAATCCGTACCTGCTGCAGGCCGACCGTGCTTATACCCAGTCAGGCCGCACTGAACTTGCCGCAGTGCGTGACAAACTATTGAAGAAGAAGTTAAACAACGAGCACCTCGAGAGGTATACAAATGTTTTCAATCACCACCAAAACTACAGCTGTCTGCAGCGCTACCAAGCGAGCTGCGTGTTTGAAGTGGAACGCACCAAGGCAGGGGTGCCAATTGCTGTCACCTGGATTTAAATTGTATTTGCCTCCTCCTCCTCCCCCGCCCTGTATGTCTCTTTTCTATTGCGACTTTCTTGCCGGAAACTGATCGGGGGTAAATCCCGAAAAAAAAAACCGTAAGGGGGTGTAGCTCAAATGGTAGAGCGCTCGCTCAGCATGCGAGAGGTAGAGGGATCGATGCCCTCCATCTCCACTTTTTTAATGTTTCCATGGTCCAGCAACGTTGTTCCATGTAACACGTTCGTGAAATTGATACAATATGTAGTTCGCACCTAAGAGAACCGTAAAGCGTAAAAAAAAAAAAAAAAAAAAAAAAAAAAAAAAAAACATGAGTATCAGAGACAGAGACAGAGAAAAGGACAGGGGGAAGGACAGAGAGAGGGACAAGGGCGAGGAGAGGGTGAGAGAGAGGGACGGAAGACGTGGCCGGGACAGGGACGACGAACGCGCGACCGAGGGTGATCTCGGTCACGTGATGAGCTGCGAGCACGGGCAGCTGGCGAAGAGGAGGCAGACCTCGGGGTCCTGCCTGGGCTGTGGCGTGCCGACGACGGGGACGGGGAAGAGGTGGACGTGCCTGGAGTGCGGCGCCTTCTTCTGCACCGAGTGCAAGGCGGCCGGCACCCCCTCACCCGTGAAGAGGGAGAAGAGGGACAAGGCACCGAAGTCGAGGGAGGCTAAGAACCTCATGCAGGCCTACGACGCGTCCACGCTTGAGGCCACGAAGGTCCCGCTCCCAGACGACAGGACCGAAGCCGCCGCCTCCGCGGACAACTACGCCGCCGTCCACGCGGCCTACAAAGCAGCCGCCTCAGCGGACCGTAACACCACAGCTCCTGTGGCCAACAACACCGCCACATCTGTGGCCAACAACACCGCCACATCTGTGGCCAACAACGCCGCCGCTTCTGCGGCCACCGCCACATCTGTGGCCAGCGACGCCGCCGTCTCTTCGGCCCATAACACCACCGCCTCTGCGGCCCATGACAACACCGCCGCCTCTGCGGCCCATAACAACACCGCCGCCTCTGCGGCCAACAACACCGCCTCCACAAAGGCCGACAACGCTGCTACAGCCCCTGGGAGGAGAAGCGAATCACGCTGGTTCCTGAGCTCTGGGACGGAGAAGTGGTCCACCCGTCGAAGACGGAGGGCAAAACCCGAGGCGTCATCCTCACGACGAATCCCGAGGTCTTCCTCAAATACCACACCGCCGCACACGGGTCTTGGACCGTGCTCTCCATGAAGGCGTTCGCCGGGTCGTCGTCCGCCACCTTGTTCACAAAGCAAGGTATCAAAACCCTGCACCTTGTCGAACTGACAGGCAACGGTTCCTCCCCCCCGAAGTATGCAGCCCCAAAGGCGGTACAAGCGACAGCAGCCACCGAGGCCGTCCTCTACATGAGGGTCAAGGCTGACTCAATGGACGAGGCGAGGAAGACGGCTCTCGCTCACGGGAGGAAGGTCGAAACAGGCCTGAAGGAAACAGCCGTGTTCCCCAGCCGAGACGCCCCTGTACCTCTGAGCAGAAGGGGCCCCAACACCCTCTCGCACAAGGTCGGCATGAGGGTGCGGACGACCAGCCTCCACGCACTCCTCCGCAAGTCTGGGGATGGCTACCTGATCGAGGTCCCAAGGCACACGCTTCCGACCGAGGCGGTTCCTGTTCCGGCATCCACCATCGGCGAGGCGTTCCAGATGGCGCTCAAGGCTGGTGGACCCGCCCTAGGTGTCATGTCGGTCAAGGGAGGGTGGGCGATCAGGTGCGCCTCCGGTGACACAGCCGAACTCCAAGAGGCACTCGCTTCATGCGACATCGATGTGACGATGTCCCAGAAGTACGTCTTGGAGGGTGTCCCCGGCCACGTCTACCAGGAGGAAGCGGACGTGATCCCGAAGGACATGGGCTGGAATGCCAGGGTGGTGGGCAGGAGGTACGCCAGGGTCGACGGCAAAAAGGTCATGTTCCTGCAGGTTGTCGCCTCAGAGCCCCCGCCGTTCCCGATCTTCCAATACGGGGACAGGCTCCTGAGGTGCCACGCTAAAGGCAGCTTCCCGGAGGCCTTTGTCCGGACCCTCCCGAAGAAGGAGAAGGCACATCCCGAGAAGAAGAAGGAACAGCAGGAGGCCCACCAGACCACTCCCCCTACCAAAGGAAGGACAGCTGCCGAGGTGGTCAGGAACGCACCCTCCACACCCGACCCGAAGGGAAAGAAGAAGACCACGGGCAGCAAGGCAAGGGGCAGCGCCCCCTCCGGGACCAAGCGGGAGAACCCGACCTCCGAATTCAGTGCGGAGTTCGTGGAGGAGGTCGTGAGGCAGGTTCTCGCGATGCTGCTGAAGGGGGGCCCGTCGGAGTCCAAACAGACAAGCGCTAAGCCCCCAGGCTCACCAAAGACGCCCTCGGGGAAGAAGAAACGGCGCCTGGTCGCTGTCCCCAAAAGGTGTTAGCCATGGGCCCTGTGGGGTCCCTTCGCCCCCTCCGAGTTGTCACGTGGAACTGTAACTCGATAAGGGGTGCCAAAACGACGACGCTGCTTCACCAAGCGAGAAAGAGGGAACTGGACGTCATCGCCATTCAGGAAACGAAGCTGGTGCAAGCTGACGAATTCCGGGCTCTGGGGTACCAAGTCTTCAGGAAGGACCGAACCGCCCAGGCTGGCAGTGGGAGGGGAGGTGGACTTGTCACCCTGGTCAAGAAGGACCTTCAGGCTCGCGAGGTGGTTTGTGTTGTCTCCGAAGACGTGGAAAGGCTCGATGTCGAAATCAGGTGTGACAGTTCCAAAGCGGTCATCTGCAACTTCTACCTGCCGCCCAGAGGCGGTCAGACCCTCCAGCTGGCCGACCTTCCCCAAGAAGACGACTACATCGCCTGCGGTGACTTCAACGCCCACCACTCAAGCTGGGACCATGCTGCGAAAGCTAACGACAGGGGCTGGACCGTATGGGAATGGATGGAGAACAAGAACTTCGTGCTATGGAACAGACCGGACCGCCACACGTGGACGAGAGGAGGGAGCAGGTCTGTCCTTGACCTGATCCTCAGCAAGGATAAATGGGAACCCAGGACGCCTTGCCACTTGGGTTCCTGGGTCTCTGACCACACACCCCTTCAATTCGAGGTCCCCCTACTGAGGCCGACTAGGAGAGCATACGCGCCTGAGTTGTACAACTACCGGAAGGCAGACTGGGAAGCGTTCCAGAACTTTGTAGACGGGAGACTTCGAGGGCTGGACGGTTGCAAACAGGTCACGACCTTCGCCAAGAGGATCCAAGAAGCCCTGAGCGAAGCCGCAACAAGGCACATACCTCGGCACGGGTGTTTCACCGAGAGGAAGCCATGGTGGAACAGCGAACTGGACACGGCCTTTGAAGAAAGGGACACTCTCAGAGACGCCATCCTCAGGGGGGAATCCGAAGATCACGCAGGGCTCGCTGGGCTCAACAATGCAGTCAACGAGACGGTGAAGGCATCCAAAGAGAAGTCATGGAGGAGCCTCTGCTCCAAGTTCAGCTCCTCCAAGAACTTGCCTGCGGCATTCAAGGCAGTCAAGGAGCTCGACGGCAGGTCATGGAGGCCACCGATGCCCCCCCTTCAACACGGCGACGCTCTTCTCACAGGCAACAAGGCTAGGGCCGATCGTCTCGGACGCTACTACGAGACGATCTGCGGAGACGACACTGTCCCTGGTCTCGACACAACAGGACAGACGCAGGAACCCTACGAGGGCGGAACGGGCTACTTCACGATGGACGAACTGCTGAGACAACTGCTCAGGACGAGAACGAAGAGTGCTGCAGGCGACGATGGAGTCTTCAACGTGATGCTGATGCGTCTGGGTAGGGAATCCCTGAGAATCGTTCTACAGCTGTTCAATCTCTCCTGGGCGAGCGGGCAAGTTCCGGACACGTGGAAACTGGCACTAGTCGTCCCGATCCCGAAGCCGGGCAAAGACCCCACGAAGATTGAGTCCTACCGCCCCATCAGCCTGACGAGCTGCCTCGGCAAGCTCATGGAAAGGATGGTCGAGGCCCGCGTGACGTATCTACTTGACTCCCCGACAACGATGGTAGAGGGACTTCACCCCGCCCAGGCTGGCTTCAGGAAAGGGAGGTCCACCGAGGAGCAGGTTGCCGCCATCGTGCAGCATGTGACGATAAAAAGGAACGCCGAAGTTAAGGAGGCATGCCTCACCATACTCTTTGACTTCTCAAAGGCGTTCGACAGGGTCAACCACGAGGCACTCATTCGGAAGATGTCTCAGAAGCGCTTCCCCACGGCCTACACCAGGTGGGTTTCCTCCTTCCTAACGTCCAGAACAGCGAGGGTAGTCGTGGAGGGTGTCAAGGGGACCCCTTACAAAATCAAGAGTGGCGTGCCTCAAGGTTCTGTACTCGGTCCAGTGCTGTTCACCATCTTCGTGGACGACCTAGCGAGGGAACTTGAGGGTCTGGCTGGGCTCTCCACGATCTACGCGGACGACGTCGCGGTAGTAGTCTCTGCCACAACAAGGACTGAGCTCGAGGCCAGGGCCACGGCGGTAGTGGGTGCAGTCGAAGACTGGTGTACACGATGGGGGATGCAGTTGAGCAGGGAGAAGACGCTGTACGTCCCCACCCCCAAATGCGAACCGTACGACTTCCACGTCTACTTCCCCTCGACCGGGGCGACGCATCCGGGCTTCGAATTCCAGCCGCTGGAGCTCAAGGGCCGACTCATCGCCGGGGGACCTGATCGGGAGGAGGCTCCTGTCCGTTAACCGCACGGCCACGACACGACGCGACGTCTCTGCACTCGTCTCCAAAGGGCTGGTGTATGAATTCTCCACGGCCGTCCCCGTCGCGAGGCGTGATAGGGCCAAGTATCTAGGGGTCATCCTTGACGCTGACTTGTCTTTCGGTGCCCATGCCCGCGACATCATCGAGAGATACGACAAACGAATTCGCATACTGCGGCTCCTCTCCGGCTCGTCCTGGGGCAGTTCCGCAGCATCACTCAGGTCCTTGTACCTGGCCTACGTCCTACCGGTGTTCACCTACTCGATTGGCATCTTCTTCGCACTGATGTCTGCTCAAGACAGGAAGGCACTGTGCATGAGGCACGATGAGGCAGCCCGACGAATCACGGGGTGCGTCAAGAACACCTCCACCTCGGCTGTACTGTGTGAGGCCCGCTTGCGCCCGCTCGACCTGATGGCCGACGCTGCTTCTGCCATTCTACTGCAGAGGGCACTGAGGTGGGTGGGAACCCCGGTGAACAGGGTGGTCAGGGGTGCAGCTACCGCAGGATGGGCCTTGGGAGCGCTGAAGGCGACGAGGAGTTCTGGGCTGAGTGCGGTTGCTTCCCTACCGCTAGGGCCTGATACGAGAGCCCCCCCCTGGGCGGAAGGCATCCACGTCGATCCCTACGCCACCGACACCGGGAGGACACTCCCCGACGATGTGAGGGCGGCAGCGGCTGCGGAAAAGCTGGACGAGATCCCAAGCGGCGCTCTGGTAGTGTACACGGACGGCTCGGTGATAAGGGGGAGAGGGGGAGCTGGGGTTGCCCTCAGAGTCCCCGACATGGACCTCACCCTTACCACCTCTCACGGGGCCGGCATGGTCTCCACACCCATGTGCGCCGAGGGCACCGCTATCCTGATGGGGTTGAAGGAGGCTGCGGAGGTGTACAAAACGGTCGTGAACCTGAGGGGCCGCCCTCTCTACCTGCTGACCGACTCACAGACGATGCTGCGGAGGCTCGCTGGAGGCCCCGGACAGCAGAGGGAGTCCACGGACAGACGGATCTGGGATGCCGCTTCCTGGCTCAGGGCCAAACGCTCTGGTGATGTGCACTTCTGGTACATCCCCTCCCACTGCGGTGTGACGGGGAACGAGCTCGCCGACGGAGCGGCCAGGGACGGGCTGTCGAAGTCGCCTTGCGGGGTTAGCTACCGCTCCAGCAAGGCGGCCATAAAAGCGTGGCTGAGAGGAAGGTCGCGTGCGAGATACAACAGCGACTCCCCCGGCCACCACCGCCTCGTCACCGGTGGCGAATGTCTCTCTCTCCCACCACTCAGTAGGAGGGATGAGGTCCTGATCATTCGGCTCCGGACCGGACACACGCCTTTGATGAGGGGGTATCTCCAGCTCAAGGGACCCCTGAGGGCTGAGGGGAGTCATCACCTCACCTGCCCCGCCTGCAACGTTCAATCACCGCTCGACGCTGATCACCTGCTGAAGGGCTGTCATTCTCTGGCTCCCACAGCTAAGTCCTTCTACGACACTGGGCTGCCGCTCCGCGCGCTGCTTTCCAAGCACTCCGCCGAGGTCTGCGCCTTCATCGAGGCCTCCGGGCTCTTATCATGGTCTGAGTGTGGGATCTTCCCCCCGGCCGACGCAGCACAAGGGTGATCGTGAGCCCATTATAGACCCCCCCCCCCCCCCCCCACACACACACACACACTCACACGCAAATGGGCCAAGAAACAACCTCCCGGGAGGCAGCCACAGGGAAGGCCGGGAGGGCGCAGGGCGCAGCAAGAGAACGCCCCTGCGTTCAGCCTCGAGGGGACCGCCCCGAATGTAATCAGCCAGGTCGGCTGTCCCAGGAAGGGGGAACGGAGCACCGAAGGGAAGGTTCAGCCCACGTGGTGGC